>PVHP010009909.1:0-48984 GCA_004024765.1 Zapus hudsonius | reverse complement strand
CACACACACGCTCGCACGCATGCACGCACGCACGCATGCATGCACGCACGCACGTACACTGTCATAGTCAGCCACACACTGCTGTGATGAATCTCCAAACCAGGCACAGTATGGGAGGAAGGGATTTATTGAAGTTACAGATCCAGGGAAGTTCTATAATGGTGAAAGAGGCTGACCTCCTTTCACAGATCCAAGGAGAGAAAGAGAGAGAGAGAGAGAGAGAGAGAGAGAGAGAGAGAGAGAGAGAGAGAGAGAGAGAGAGAAAGAGAGAGAGACAGAGAAATCATCACCAATACTACACACACCAGCAAAACAGGGAGGGGGTGGAGGACGAGAGAGAGATTTCCTTCCCCTTGAGCTTACTTACATCTTGCCCTCTAATGAAAGGGCTGCCCACTGTGGAGAAAGGGCTCACTCTGGAGGAGGGACCTCCTTCCTGTAAGCAACCTCAGAGATCCACCCAAGATTACTGTGGATTACTCAACAGGTCAAGTTGACAATAAAACTTAACCATCACAAACAACATCTTATTTGGATCCTTGTGATAGCATAAATATGGAAATATATCTTAAAGTCTATTTTCTTGATTGATATGATTTGATACCACATTGTGGTTTTGATTTGGATTTTCCTGGTGGATCATTTCCAAATGTCTTTGGGAAAATGTCTATTCAGTCCCTTTGCCCATTTTGTAACTTAATTTATTGCTATTGAGGTATAGGAGTTATTTTTATATCTTGGCTGTTAACTAGTTTACTAATATTTTCTCCCATTCTTTAAGCTGCCTTTATATATTATTGGCTGTTTATCTTACTGTGCAGAAATTTTTAGTTTAAAACATGACCAGTTTATTTTGCTTGCCTGTGCTTTTAGAGTCATGCTCATTGTCAAGATCAGTGTAAAGGAGATTCTCCCAAGTTTTCTTCTAAGATTTGTTTAAGACTAGAAATTTGGGGTTATTTTATGTTATATATTAAGGTCAGATTTGTTCTTTACCGTGTGAAAATCCAGTGTTCCCCAAATCATTCATTGAAGAGACTGTCCTTTTCACATTGTCCCTTCTTGGCACTTGTGGCAAAGACAGTTGCCTTCAAACTTGTGAGGATGGCAATTGTAAAAATAAATAAATAAATAAAATGTTACCAAGTCTTGGTGAGAGTACAGAGAAAAAGGATCTCCTGTAGACTCTTGGTGGGGTTGTAAGTCAGGGTATCCATTGTGGAAAACACAATGGAGCTTTCTTTAAAAAAAACTAGATATGAAAATACCATATGACCCAATCACTTACTCCTGCTTATTCAGTATATTCAGAGGAACTGAGATCAATAGCTCAAAAAAGTTATCTGCACTCACTCATGCACTCCAGCATTTGCCACACCTAGCAAGATGTGGAAACAGAGCTCGAGAGATAGCTCAGTGACTGGATGCTCTTGCTTACCTGGCAGCCTGGTTTTGATTCCGCAGTACCCACGTAGAGCCGGATGCACAAAGTAGTGCATGCAGCTATAGTAGGTTTACAGGGGCAGGAGGCCCTGGCTCACCCATACTATCTCTCCTTCTCTATCTGTCTTTCAAATAAATAAATGAATAAACAAATAACTAAATAAATATTTTAAAAGATGTGGAAACAGCCTTTGTGAATGTGTAGGGATGAATGAATAAAGAATACATTTCCCTTGTGGGGACACACACACACACACACACACACACACACACACACACAATGGAGTATTATTCAGCCTTAAAAAGAGAATTCTGCAAATGGAAGGACACTGTGCTACATGAAAAGAGCCAGGGAAAAGGAGACAAATACTTCATAGTCTAGATCTGAAAACTCATAGAAACAAAGCAGAGAGGTAATCTCTGGGCGTAAGGGATGGATAAAATTGGATTTTGGTCAAACATATAGTCATAAGATGAAGGAAATGGATGCTGGAGATCACAGGCAGGCTTTTGCGACTATAGTTAATAATACGTACTTGAAATTTTCCAAGAGTGTAGATCAGTAGACAGTGTTGTCACCACTCAAGAAATAAATAACCATATGAGTTGATAAACATTTTAACTAGCTTGATTATGTAATCACCTCAAAATATATATATACATCAGAACAGCATATTATGCCCTAGAAATATATGTAAGAAAATACAGCTGGATCTTTATTAATTACAGCTTAATAAAGCTGAAGAAAAAAACCCATTTTCTTATATGCTCTTTCTCTCTTTCACTGTATACTTCGCTAGTTCTCCCTGCCCTCAAACTATATGAAATTGTGTTTCAGACATCATGCACTATTTCAGACTTAAATATTTCAGAATGCATTCTCCTATGCAATTTCTATGGTTTGAATGTAATATGTTTGAATACTTTGTCCCCAGCTGGTGGTGCTGTTTTGGGAAGTTGGAGAGTATTTGGAATCTGTGGCCTACCTAGCAGAGATAGGTTGCTGGCCTGGTCTTGGAAGGTTATATCTGCTTCTGGTGCCAGCCAGATAAATTATTGATTTATTGGTACCAGCCAATAAATCCTTCCTCACATTGCTACTGTCAGGAATTCTGCCAAAGCAGCAAGAAACAAAAAAATTAATTTACTAATACTATATTATCACATTAATACTCTAATACTATTATCATACTTGAGAAAGTAATTTTGTGATATCACCAAATATCTACTGCATATTAAATTTCCTCTCAGCAATATTGTATAGTTAGCTTTGTTTTATATCCATAATCAGATATAGGGTTTTAAATTTATTGATTATGTGATTTTCCTCCATAGTACTGACTTTTAGGAAATCCAAATCACCTGCTTAGAGAATGAAACACATTGTGGGGACTGGAGACATGCTCAGTGGTTAAAGGCACTTGCATGTGAAGTCTGATGGCCTAGGTTCGAGTCCATAGTACCCAAGTAAAGCCCATAGTACCCAAGTAAAGCCAGTTGCATCTGGAATTTGTTTGCAGTAGCTGGAGTTCTTTTTACACCCACTCTCTCTCCTTCTGGCCATATCTCTCTTAAATAAATAAATAAATAAATAAGTATTCTTTATATTTCTTATTTATTTGTAAGTAGAGAGAGATAGAAGAGAGACAGACAGAATGGACATGACAAGGCCTCCAGCCACTGTAAATGAACTCCAGATGCATGAGTCTCTTTGTGTGTCTGGCTTTATGTGGGTACTGGGGAATCGAACTCATGTCGTTAGGCATTGCAGGCCAGTGCCATAACTGCTGAGCCACCTCTCCAGCCCAAATAAATATTTTTTAAAAGAACACATTTTGGACTTGTGAGAAAGTTTGTTCATAGTATCATTTAACTTGTTTATTGATCACCCATGTTTCTTGTAGACTGGAAGTTAGGCATGTGTTACAGCTACCTTCTGACGCAGTTTGAGGGGAGAATAATTCCATTTTGTAATCATCAGGCATCTACTGAGCTTTGCTAGGTTGCATGAACTATTCTGGTTACAGTGGAAGACATAGGGACCTGTTTAACACAGAGCCCATGTGGTGGTTTGAGTGAGGAATGTTCCAGCATAGCCTCAGGTGTTTGAATGCTTTTTCTTCAGATGCTGGTGCTGTCTGGGAAGGTCCTGGAGCCTTTCCTAGGAGGTGGAGCTTTGCTGGAGGAGGTGTGTGGCTGGGAGTATGCTTTTGGGATTTTATAGTCCAGTCCTGCTTGTCAAAGCAAGTGAGCTCACTCTATTTTCTCCCTGCTGCCGATAGTAAGATGTGATGCCCAGCTGTCTGCTCCTGCCATGCTTTCCCTACCACAAAACTTCCCCTCAAAACTGTAAGCTGGAAACTAACCCTTTCCTTCCATCAGCTGCTTTTACTCAGGTGTTTTGACCCAGCAACAAGAAGGGAACTGCTGCATCCAGATCAGGTACATGACAGATCCTTGATTTACATTTATTGGCTTCTAAATTATATTGAAAAAAACATAATTGGTATTTTTTGTTTGTTTGTTTCTTCAAGTTAGGATTTTACTCTAGCCCAGGCAGACCTGGAATACATTCCTCCTACTTCAGCTTTCTGAGTGGTGGGATTAAAGGTTTACCTCACCATGTTGGCCACAATTGGTATTTTCAAGAAAATAAATGTAAAGGTCAAATTGAGTGCCAGAATGGAACTATAATTTAATTTTTTAGATATTTAAATTTTGCTGGACAGAGATGCTGCTGCATGCTAGAGGCTAGGTACTGTGAGCACTGCTATGTCCCAGGTGTACATTTACCTGGACAAACCAGGCTCTGTCTGAGGGGTCAAGGCCCCAGCATTCAAAATTTGGAAAAGAGAGGTATAGGGAGATGGCTTAGTGGGTAGGTAACAATATTTATTATGAAAGCATGAGGACTGAGTTAAATTCTAAGCACCCATGTAAAAAGACAAGCATGGCTGTGCCAGCTCTAAGAGGGGAAAAGAGAGGAAGGATTCTTGGGACTTGCTGGTCAGCCAGTCTAACCAAAAATAGTGTGTGAGTTACAGTTTCAGTGAGAGTCTCTGTCTCAAGAAAACAAGGAAAAAGAGCAAGAGAGCACCTAACACCCTCCTCTGTCCTCTGCACATGGGCTGCACATTAGCACACACATGTGCATACATCATGCATGTGCATTCACGAACACACACACACACACACACACACACACACACACACACTAAAAAGAATTGGAAAACAAACTTAGGTGGTGTGGTAGTTTGGATGTGAAGTGTTCCCTACAGCCTCATGTGTTTGTGATTCAGCCTCATACTCAATCCCCAGCTGGTGGAGCCTTTAGAAGGTGGAACCTTGCTGGAGGAGGTGTGTTACTGGTGGGGAGGGTAAGTAACAAGCCCATGACTCAGACTACTTCCACTCAGAGCTGTGACAAGATGTGAGCTAGCTGCCTTCTCATGCCATGCTTTTTCTCAACCATGATGAATTTCCCCTGGAAACTGCAAGCTTGAAATAAACCCTTTCCTTCTATAAGCTGTTTCTTGTTGGGTGTCTTGTCCCAGCAACAAGAAGGCAACTGCTACAGATGGTAAGGAGGAGAGTCAGCTATTGGAGAATCAGGTTCTGGAAGACTTTAAATGAAGGCCAAATAGCCCAAACCATTGAGGAAGACTCTGTCTGTCCAATGCATGGAGATCTGGAAGAGCAGCACTTTGACTTTAGGCCTGATGTTTCGTGAGTCACTTATACCTAATAATTTTTCAGTCTCACAACAATACCTCAAGGTAGGAGAAAGAGAAATAGATATTGGACCTGGAAAACTTTAAAAAGTATTTTGGACTAAAAATATCAGTGTGAGTTTTGGATGTCCATGAATTTTCTAAAATTTTAGTCCCAATTTTGTAGGGGAGATGGTCACTCAGCATAGAACCTTAAGGTAATCTCAGAGAATCTGTGCCCCATCAAGAATAAAGAACTATTGTCCAGGACTGTCAGAAGGCCCCTCAGAAATCAAAGCCTCACTGCCTTCATGTTAAATGTGGGTACACAGAGGAGAGAATTTGTGACACAGTGGCAGAGCCAGCACTCACTAGATCCTGGTCCTTCTGACCTTGGGCTATTGCACCTCCTTGGATGATATCTCCCTGGAGGGCAGCAGGCATGTCCAGCAGCTCCAAAGAGTTTTGCTGCACTGGGCCATATTTCCTTTGAGACCATCTTGACAGGGAGTCAGGCACTTTTGGAAGGAGGTGAGTTAACTCTTCCAGGGCCAGGTACTGAATGACCCCTAGGTACGGTGCCATTGTAAATGACTGCTCTAATGTGAGCCACCATAAAGAACAACAACCCAACCATCATGAAGCCTGCTTCTTGTTGAGGGAATAGTCATCTCCCTGGGCACAGGGAACCCTGTGTGGGCTGTATGAGTCAGACTTCCCTGGAGGAGGTTGTTGTGGAAGAGGGAAGGCAGGAACAGATGCTGTGTGTACCAGCAGAGACTCTGGCTTGAGGCAGGAGTAGCTATGACAGAAGGAACATGTTTGAAAATCCCATCCCCTGTACATTTTATCATCTGTGAACCCTTGCAGGATCACTCCCCTCTTCTTAGCCTGAAACCACAGCCCCTTGTCCACCCCTCATGATGCACTCACTCCTTTTATCTCTCTCAGTAATGATTGGATATAGGACCTTATGCATGCCAGGCAAGGGTTCTACTACTGAGCTCTGTCTACCCTAAGCCCCTCACTATACATTTTTTGGATGCATGTATGTGTGTGGTGTGCATGCATGTTTACATATATGTGGGTGTGCATGTGGTGTGTGGAGGCCAGAAGTCAACATAGGATGCTTTCCTAAATTGCTCTCCATTTTATTTTTTGAGACAGGGTCTCTCACTGAACCTGGAGCTGATGAAGCTAGACTAGCCAGCTGGTAAGCCCCAGGGATCCTCTGGGTTCTGCCTTCTCGTGATGTTTTTATGTGGGTGCTGGGGATTCAAACTTGGTTACTCATGCTTGTTCAGCCAGTACTTTACCCACTGAGCATCCCCCCAGCTCCTCACTGCACTTTTGAGGGTCATTTTTGTCTACCCATCACCTCTTTATCAGTATTTACTGACTAAATTGATGGGTGAGATTTTACTTGGAATTGAATCTTGGTTCTACCACTTCTAGGCTGTGCTTTCATGACAAGAAATTAACCTCCCCGAGCAATAACACATTTAGAATATAACATATATGATATAGAATCATAACCTGGGGTCCAGAGGAAAGAAAGAATAAGAGCTGACTGACCGTCCTGGAGGACATCAGGGCTGACGGTCAGCATGCTGTGGTCTGCAGCAGTGGGTGGTCCACGTTCCTGAAACTCAGTCTTTAGTCTAAGCTCAGACCTTGCCTTTGCAGATGTTGACCTGCAATGGTGACATGAGAATATTTTATTATTATGCATGTGTGTCTGTATGTGTGCATCTGTGTGTATGCAGGTGAAGATGTGTGTGTGTGTGTGTGTGTGTGTGATGTGTGTAGGCCAGAGGCCATCCTTAGGTATCATGCTTCAGAAATGTCATGTCATCCACCTTTTTTTTATTTTTGCATGTGCATGTAGAGCACGTGTGGATGGATACGTGGCAAGGTGTAGTGGTGTGTATGCAGATGTGCATGTCCTGTGTGCATGCATGTGGAGGCCAGAGAAGAACATCAGATATCTCCCTCTATTGCTCACTGGTGTATGTCCTTGAGATGGTTTCTCTCTGAACTTGGAGCTGTTATTTTCATAAGTCCTAGTGATTCCCTGGTCTCCATTCCCCACAGGCCTGGGATTATAGACTGTGTGACCATGTCAGCTGTTTATGTGAGTGCTGAGTAATCGATCTCAGATGATCTCGTGCCTCCTCAGGCCCTCATGCTTGCGTTGTGAGCACTCTTAACTCTCGAGTTATTTCCTCCAAGCTCCCAGACACCTTTTTTTGAGACAACACTGCTCATCAGCTGAATTCACCTGTCTCCACCTCCCAGGAAGTGGGATCTCAAGTGCACACAGCCACACCCGATCTTTCCATGGATTCTGGGGATCAAACTGAGGTCCTCATACTTGTGAGGCAAGCTCTTTGCCCACTGAGCATCTCCCCAGCCCTTGACAGGAGGCCTGTTGGTGCTTTGTGCTGCTGTCACTTGATGGTCCTTTAGTTTTTCCCTGCCTGAGGTAAAACTAAATATGTACCAGTATCATTCCTTGAGAGGCATTTGGAGGAAATTCCTGCCCTCAAAAAGGTGAGAAATGAGAGGTTAAAGGTTTCTGGAAGGATATCTCCTTGAATTCCAGATGAGTTTCTGTGATTCTGTCCAGAAAACACCATTGTTTCTAGATTAAAGCCACTGAGGTCTTACACCACAAACTGTGAGAAATCTACCAGGAATTAATGCCTGTCTGACATTATACCAATTGCTTAGATACCATGACACTTATAAGAAATAGTCATCTCTTTATTTGAATGAAAACAAAGCATTCTGGGGCCGATTAAAAATATATTATTTTAATTTTTAGAGGAAAAGAATTCTTTAAAGAGAATTGTCAACGATCAAAACTGGTTGATAAATCACATATGTAACTATGTAATTAAACATCTCCATTCAGAGCCCTGCAATTAGAGTTCTTCGTCTACTTACCCATAATGAATCATTCTTGCTAATATGCTAAGTGAAGAAGGGAGTCAGGAAGAGGAATTTTAATTTGGACTTTTTTGTAATTTGGATGATGAGGCACTGGAGAGTTGTCCAGGCTGGGAGGCAGGGGATCTGAGTTCAAGTTGCCCAAGTTGTATTTCTTATCAACTGATGGGTTTTCTCCAAACCACTGAGATTACCTGACCCTTTATTTCTTAGATAGACCACAGGAAAAGATCTAATTCTGCAGCTGATTCCTAAGCCTGAACAGAAGGATGGGTGGGGTAGTGACCTGTGAATTTTAAAACTGTGTGAAATCCCAATGGTTTGTAGTATGTGCTTTCTGTTCTCGGAGCAGGCCCTCTGTCGGTGGAAGAAGGAAAAGCCGGCGACCTTGAGTAGTGGGGAAAGTCAGAGATAAAGAGCTTTGTTGGCATGGTCTCTGCCATGATGGATGATGGTGGTAGACCGAAGGATTACTAGGATGGGAAGAGATGGAGAGAGTTCATTGGATGCACTTCACTGCAGCTGCAGCGGGCAAGACAGCAGAGAGAAACAGGTGCACAGAAGCATTGTAAGGGCTATTTTCACGGAGGTTCTGTATGGGCAGTCAGGCAATGTCATGGGACCCTGGAAAAACTTCAGTAGAGGCACATTGTGGGTAACAGTCTTGCCTGAGTTAGAAATGGCTCAGCACTAGACTTGGGAAATGCTAAGAGAGCTTGCTCTGCAAGCATGAGGGCCTGATTTGCCCTGGGTTCAATTCCCCAGCATGCACATAAATAGCTGCACATGGCCATTCTGTGGGAATGGATAGAGGAGACTTGGTGAGGCTTGCAGATCAGACAGTCTGACCAAAAATGGCAGCTTTGGGTTTAGTGAGAGACTCTGTCTTGACAGGAGAATCCTCTCTAGCCTCCATATGTTCATGCCTCGTGTATATGTATCTGCACACACACATTCGTACACCATACCCACAGAGCACACACGTACCACATCACAAATGCATGCCAAGAAGAAGGGGGGAGAAGAAAGAACTGGCCCAGCAGACCACTTATCCTATGCTGGTATCCACACCCCCACCCCTAACAGACCAACAATGTCAAATCTTTAACATTTGGGTGAAGGTCTCTTCTTCAGTCACTTCTTCAAACCAGGAAGGGGCAATGTGCTGGCCATACCTATTGTTCTTGACCCAATGGGGCAATGGGATGGATGGAACTGCAAGGCAGCCCATGGTAAGAGAATAATGTGGGGTGGTTGGTTCTCTCTCTTGCTGGAGCATCATTAGTAAGTGTGCCTAGGTTGAGGATGGGAGCCTTTTGACATGAATAGCAGATGAGGGGGCTGAGAAGGTGCTTCAGTGGTTAAAGGTACTTGCTTGCAAAGCCTGCTGGCTCTGGTTCAATTCCCCAGCCAATCATGTAAGCCAGACACAGAAAATGGTGCAAGTATCTGATATTTATTTGCAGTGGTAAGAGATCCTGCACCCCCTCACCACCACCACCCTAACACATATCCATGCAAACAAATAAAAAGTGTCCCCTCAGTCATCTCTCCGGCCCCACAATGAGTATTTTTAACTCAACATCAGCTCCTGGAGACACAACCACATATCTTTGTGGTATAGCCATTTGAAGCTAAATTTGCTGAATTTTAAAAGAAACAATACTGATTACTATTGAAGGAGGCAAGGACTGAAAATGAAGAGCAAAACAAGAAATTTTACTGGAGAGATAATAGGAGCAACCATGGCAATGCCCACTGTCATGGTTTGATGCAGGTGTCCCCCACGAACAAATGAATGTGTTCTGACTGATCAATCCCCAGCTGATGGCAGTTTGGGTATTATAACTTAGCTGGAGCTATGTAGAGGGTGGGCTTATGGGGCTATAGGCCAGCTTCCCCTTGCCAGTGTTTGGCACACCTTCCTGCCGCTGTTGGCAGTGCTGTGGTGGAGGTGATGTCCACCCTCTGCTTATACCATCGTTTTCCCTGCCATGATGGAGTCTCCCCTCGAGTCTGTAAGCCAAATAAGCCCATTCATCCACAAGCCGCTTTTGCTTGGCTTCTTTCTGCGCAGCAACTAGAATGCTGACTGCAACACCTACCTTCACAAATTGGAAAAGCAGGCAGCAAGGAGAAAACAGAGCAGCAGGCTTGGAGCAGGCATGAAGGAAAAGTTTTACCCAAAGAGATTGTGACAATGGAGGGTAGCAGAGGATTTGTTTTTATATTTCCCTCCTGGAAAGACCCTATAAGGCAGCAAACAACCAAGGCAGGAAACAGATGGAGATGTGGTCAGTCAGTGAATATCAATAATGGGAGATGTCCTGGGTGGGGCCTGTGGCCTAAGATGTGTAGGAGGAGTTAAGAGATACATCTTGAAAACTGGGTGTAAAGTACAAACAGAAAACATTGTGAGACAGGGCTGAGCACCCAGGTTCAGTGCCAGGGTTAGATGCTATTCTAGGGCAACTGCCTGAGCATGAACAAAGCAGGGGAAGATCACCAAAGGCAGAGAAAATGGAGGAGAACTCGTATCCATCAATAAGACAAAAAGATAGCCAACTGCCCACCATGAGACATGCCACCTCTACCACATCTGCTGGGGCCCAGGAGAAACTGCAGAGGAAGCTGCAACATGAATACTGCTCTTACTGCTAACCTGACAACCAGCTCCAGGGAGATAGTGACAGTCACTGTGATCATTCAAAACCCATCAAAACAGAAATCCACAGGCTAAAGAGAACTCTACACTAAGTCAGACTGCCAATAAGCCTGCCATGGCTCAGGGAACATTGCCGAAGAGGGGGTGAAAAGATTGTAAAAGCTACAGAGTGGTTAGGAATACCCTGTACCCCACAGGGACTGACTGAGGCCTTCACAACCCCACAGTGATTCCTACAACCCCACTGAGAAGAGTGTGCCAGGGCTAACCTGCTATAATATATATAAAATTAAATTTAAATTAAAAAGTACAGCCTTTTTATTAAAAAAATCAATTAAAAATGTAAAATAATTCGTAGCTATAAAAAAATCCAGGCAAATGTAGGTTAAACATGAGGATGAGTATGATAGACCCAGCTGTGATAAAATAATAAATAAATAAAACAATAATAACAACAGAAACTTTAGAAAGCTGGATTTGGGGGCGGGGGACATGGCTCAGCAGGTAGGTAAGAGCACTTGCCACTTAAGCATAAGGGCCTGGAAAGGTCTGTCTGGCTGAGTTTGAGTCCCCCAGAACCCACGTAAAAAGCTGGGTATGGCTATGCATGAGTGTAAATTCAGAGCAAGGTAGAGACTGGGAAACCATAGGGCTCATTGACAGAAAACATGGCAGCTTTGGGTTGAGGGAGAGCTCACCAGAACAAGGAAGTAAATGGTTGGCAGTAGAGAAGCTCTCTGGCCATTGTACTTATGTGCATAGAATGCATAGGCACACACACACACACACACACACACACACACACACACACACACACAAAAGAAATATTTTTAGTCAATCAGGGCTGGACAGATCAGTTTTGTCTAAAGAATAGGATATTATGTAAAGACTTTTATGACAGTCAAGAAAAAATTTGCCTGGTGAGTACAGGTAAGGGGGAATAAAAGCCTTATCAAGACAGGAGGAGTCTGTAGATGTGTTTATCTGATGTTGGCCCTTGGGGTTCCTTTTGAAGGGAAAATATAATCCCTTGATCGGTTTAATGCTCCCACAGCTTGAATGCTTTCTAGAAAATGGGGTTTTATCCTGGACAGGCAAACCAAGTTAGTAATTTCTTGAAGTTTAACCACTGCTAGGATAGTTAATAAGGCCTGGTAGGTTCACTTTTAAATGAGCAAAAATCGGTCACCTGAGTGACTGCCTTGGTATTTCTGCATGAACAACAGGTCCTCTGGGTCTGGATGAGCATCTTGGCCGGGGGCTGGTAGAATGTCACATTTTGTAATATTTCCTATTATTTTATCTTTTGAATATACTTTCCTACTGAGTGCTAGGACCATGTAGGTTCCAAAAATTAACTTTTCTTCTTTTTTTTCTCTTTTTTTTATTTCCCATAATGAGTTACAATATTTAGTGGGCAAACAATGAGTTGTTGTCCCCAATTCCCCTTAACTTTTCTTCTTACTGCTAGGTAACTCCTTAAGGGATACTTTGGGGAGTCTCATGAGGAGGTCCTGTAACTTTTTCTCTTCTCGTGTGGCATCTGCTGGTATGGGTCATCTTGCTGACCATGTGACTTCCCTTGGAAGCACAGGGGGCATTTCTCTCTCAGTGCTTCTCTTCAGGATTTATACTGGCTGGAGTCCAACCTCCGGGGTACCTATAGCCTCTCTGACCAAGCGTACAGGTGACTTATCAGAGTATTTAGGGTCCTTTTAAAAGGGTTTTGAGCCCTGGGTCCTGGTTGTACTTGGACAGTAAACACGAAACATTAGCTCTTCTCTTAGGTCCTTTATTCTCTTTGGCTTTGGCACCTGACATTTAGTTGTTTGACACTCAGAAGAATAGTTTTTATCAGTCTTGAGGAGGAAATAGCAGGTTTTAGTTTTAAATCTTATGTAACATCAAAATTATATAAAACAGATTTGGTGTATGAAAAGGCAAGGACAGACACACAAAGGTTGTTCTTTGACTACCATATGTCGACTATGCTACACATTTGCCCATATATACACGTATACCACACACACACACACACACACACACACACACACACACACACATAAAGAGAGTGCAGCTTAGAGCAGAATGGGAAGGGATAGAAGGTGACTGTCCCATCATAGGACCATGGGAAAATGCTTCCACGAGGCGTCCCTCAGGGGTAACAGACCACTGGGACTGTCTGCAAAGGACTCAAGTCATCCTTCTATAGGAGCATCCCACCTAGTAGGCAGGGTTCCCTTCCCAGTGCCCGGATGTTAGCACAAGGGTAAACGATCTACTTGTAAACACCCAAATCTACCAAGTGGTAAGGGTATATTCAGGTGATCAGTTCAGATTCATGTGAAGGAGGGGAGCTCTCACCAAATCATTGGAAGGCAGAATTGCTGGCAGAGGAGACTTGGTTCAGCACAACACGCAAAAAGGTAGCCTGAGAAGAGAAAATGAGAGTTAAGAGTACTCTCAACAACATGGGTACTATTGCCGCCAGCTTCACTGCGCATGGGCATCAAGAGACCAAAGATAAGAAGGAGCAGTGTGGTGGAGTCAAGAGAGTCTCAGGAGAAATTTCCAGAGAAGTGCAAGGAAGATTTGTAGGGAAAAATCTAGATGCACAGGCACCCAGGATGAGCTCTTGCACTCCATGTTGGCAATTAGGACTGAGATGGGAGACAGAAAACAGTCTTTTCTCCTTCACAGGCTAAGGTGGTTGAGACACCCTGCCCCATGTATTCATATTTTCCCAGAGAGTCACCTTGGTCAGGGATTTCAGATGAGGAACCCTCCCACTGAAAGGTCTGCTAAACAGGTTGGGTGCCTCCCCCCTGAGTGGAAGGAGTTGCCTATGAGAATCTGGGGAAACAAATTGTCCTGTTTGAGAAATATTAGCTATCCTCGTACCTCAGTGGAATCTTCTGAAGGGAGAGAGAGAGAGAGAGGAGAGAGAGAGAGAGAGAGAGAGAGAGAGAGAGAGAGAGAGAGTTGGTTCTTGAGGAACTCACTCCTAAGGGCAGTGGCAGCATAGATGATCCAATGGGAAATAGCCCTGGCCAGACACCATCAGCTGTTTCTGACCTGTTACATAACTTATCAAGGATTAAAAATGAAGAGAAATGGAAGAGGAGTGAGGCAGCTATGAAGTCACCATATGGGCCACCAAAATGTTATGTGCAGCTACAGTGATGTGCCAGTAACATAAGCTGTGAAAGAATTCTTCAGAAAAAGAAACAGAGAAGTAGAGCATTTATGGAGATGGATACATCATGCAGAGCTACAGAGCACAAGAGAGTAGGAAGACTTTGCTCAGAGATGTTCTAAGGGGCTGCTTCTAGGGAGAGTCCATGCAGGAAGTCAAGCAGTGTTTCAGAGCCACAGTTCCCTGGAACAGTTGCATGAGGCATATTTTGGTTAGCAGCAGTCTAGCCTTGAGGTAATGAGTCTTTCTTTGAGTCAGAAATGGCTCTGCATAACCATCTGTCCTAAACTGATATCTACAGACTGGAGGCCTTCTGGGCTCCTGACAATGAGGAATGTATTAAGAGAACTTCTGTGTACTAAAGTGGTTGTGACTTGGTCCACCACCTTCTTTAAAATTTTTTTTTATGAGAGAGAGAGAGAGAGAGAGAGAGAGAAAGAATATGGGGGGAATGGGTGTGTGTCATGGTTTGATACAGGTGTCTCCCACAAACAAATGAATGTGTTCTGATAGATCAATCCTCAGCTGATGGCAATTCGGGAATTAGAACCTCACTAGAGCTATGTTGTTGGGGCGGGCTTATGGGGGTTTAAGCCAGCTTCCCTTGCCAGTATTTGGCACACCTTCCTGCCGCTGTTTGCAGTGCTGTGGCAGAGGTGATGTCCAGCCCTCTGCTGATGCCATCGTTTTCCCTGCCAGGATGGAGTCTCCCCTCGACTCTGTAAGCCAAATAAACCCATTCTTCCACAAGCCGCCTTTGCTTGGGTTCTATCTGCTCAGCAACAAGAAAGCTGACCGCAACAGTGTGCCAGGGCCTCCTGCCACTGCAAAGGAACACCAGGCACTTACGACACTTTGTACATGTGGCATTACCTGGGTACTTGGGAATCAAACCCCTGGCCATCAGGCTTTGCAAGAAAGCACCTTTAACTTCTGAGCCATGTCTCCAGTCCTCCACTACCTTCTAAATTGCAGGATCATAACAGCTGCATCAGTTGCTGAGGCAATGACTTTGTTGGATTCACATCCAAAGAGAAACTAGATTTGTAACATATGGAAGTCATGAGGTTGTGACAAAGACTTTAGGAGTTTGCTGGGCTCAGTTCTGACTCAGTGTGGGGGTCATAAGTCAAGAATTGGTGCGTAAGCTCAGATAGATATCAGAGCTGTGTGTCAATGGCCTCAACTCACCTACAGGAAATGTGGACAAAGTGCCTGGGTTAAAAAGCTAGAGCTGACCACCTGTTGTCTCCAAAAAACACATCTCACTGGTAAAGATATCCAGAGACTGAGAGTCAAGGGACTAATGTTGATCTGTCAGGTGAATTGAAGTTCAAAACAAGCTGTAATAGCTATTTCAATATGGGTAGAAGAAACTTCAAACCAAAATTAGTCAGAAGAGATAAAGACTACTCCATAATAGTAAAGGAAATAATTCATCAATCAGATATAAAAATTGTAAATATATGCATGAATTTTGAAATTACCGATTTCCTTAAGAGAAAAACTAGTACTAGGAATCAGAAAGGAACTAGCAATGAGACAGGCTTCTGGGAGCCAAGGAAGGAATGGGAGAGACTTCAGATGGAATCCAGTGATCAGAGCAGTCAGTTTTGTATCTTCCATCTCCACCTACCTCTCTCTTCCTCCAAGATCTATTCCTATTTTGTTTATTTGTTCGAAGCAGAGTCTCACTGACTGTAGCCCAGGCTGACATGGAACCCACTCTGTAGCCCAGGCTAGCATTGGGCTCCTGATGATCCTCCTATCACAGATTGTTGGGATTAAATGCTTGCACCACCATGCCCTGTGTTGCACTTAGCTTCATATTGCTGGCACAGAGCCAACCAAAATCAGCTTGTGGAGGAAAGGGTTTATTTTGGATTATAGTCTCGAAGGGAAGCTCTGTGATGGCAGGGAAAATTGGCATAAACAGAGGCTGGACATCACCTCCTGGACCACATCAAGTGGACAACAGCATCAGGAGAGTGTGCCAAACACTGGCAAGGGGAAGCTGGCTAGAACACCCATAAGTCTGCTCCGAACAACACACCTCCAACAAGGTTACAATTCCAAAATTACCATTAGCTGGGGCTCAAGCATTCAGAACACATAGGTTTATGGGGGTACCTGGATCAAACCACCACATTCAAAATTAATGAAAAAAAAACACAACATATTAGAACATGTGAAACATTCCTAATGAGCAAAGTTCACAGCCATATGTACCTGTATTTAAAAATTCACAGGGATCTCAACTTAATGATAAACTGTAGGATCTTGAAAAATCAAGAACTAACCAAATCCCAAAATTGGATTTTGTAAATGTAAAAAAGTAGATGTAAAAAATAACTTAAGATTGAGATAGAAATTAATGAAATACAAGCAAACAGAAAACAATACAAAATATCAATGAAATGAAGAGTTGTCTCTCTTAAGAGAGAAACAAATGATAAACCCTTAGCCAAACTAACCAAAAGAAAGAAAAAAGAGATGCAAATTAATAAAATTAGAAGTGAAAATTGAGAGATTACACCAATGAAATTCAGCAAACCATTAAGACATCCTTAAAAATGTACATAACATTAAACTGGAAAAACTAGAAGAAATGGTTGAATTTCTATAGTAATATGACCTATCAGAGCCAAGATAACATCATTTGACTTTATCTATGACAAGCAATGATATTGAAGCAAAAATAGAAAATTTCCCGACTAAAAACTCTTTAGGCCCACAGCAGGTGCACTGTAGAATTCTACCATACCTTTAAAGAAGAATTAACACCAATATTTCTCAAATTATGTCATAAACTAGAAAAAGAAAGTGCCTGAGAATTCTTTGCACAAAGTTTGTATTTCTTGGTACTAAAACCAGATACACACACACACACACACACACACACACACACTCTTCAGAGGAATCTCTATAATGAATATAGATACAGAATTTTTTTTTGCAATAAAATGCTTGCAAACAAAATTCAAGAATACATCAAAATATATTTGTTATGATCAAACTGGCTTCATTCCAGAGATGGGAGGGAAGGTTCAGTATACTTAAATCAGTAAGTATAATTCATCACATAAATGGACTCAAGGACAGAAAATCACATGATCATCTCATTAGTTGCAGAACTGACCTTTGACAAAAATTTAATCTAATCTTTGGGGGTTTTATAGTTAAAGCCCCAAAGAGACTAAGAATCCAGGGAACATATTATAATACAGTAAAAGCTGTACATAACTCACCTAGAGCCAACATTAGGCTCAATGGAGAAAAACTCAGAGCATTTTCACTATGATTATGAAGAAGACAAAGGTGTCCTCTGGCTCTGCCCCTATTTGATATAGCATTTAAAGTATTGTCTTAGAGCATTAAGACAAGGGAGGCATATAAACAGGAAAGGAGACAGTCAAAGTATCCTTATTTGTAGATAGTATGAGTCTTTATATGAGACCCTAAAGACTCCACCAGAAACCTCTTAGAGTCAATATAATAAACACTTTCATTAAAGCAGTAGGGTAAAAATTAAAATGCAACATAAAAGCCAGTAGCCTTCCTACGTACCAATAGACTTCCTGAGAAAGAAATCAGGCAAACAATCCTATTCACAGGAGCCTAAAAAATATCTCAGAACACACCTGTCAAGGAAGCTTTATTAAACTAAAGAAAAATATTGAGGAAGACACCAGAAGATGGAAATACTTCCCAAGATCATGAACTGGAGAGAAATATTGAGAAAATAGCCATCCTATGAAAAGCAATCTACAGATTCAACATAATCCCCATCAAAATTCCAACACCATTCTTAACAGAAAAAGAGAAAAAAAAATCTTATAATTCGTATGGAAGCCCCAAACCCCTGGATAGTGGAAGCGATGTTAAGGAAAGAGGTATCTGTTAGAGGTGTCACTGCACCTGACTTCAAGTTCGACTCCAGAGCCTAGTGCTCAACGTAGCATGGTGTTAGAAACAAAGCAGACCCCCACATCATTGGAGCTGACAACACAACCAAGATCAAGGTCCACTTTAATTACCATCACATGGTTTCTGACACAGATGCCAAAAAATATACATTGGAGAAAGACAGACTTCAACTAAGCACTGGGGAAACAAAATACAAGTGGACAAAGGAAATTATATATTTCTCTCTCCCTCTGCACAAAAATCAACTCCAAATGGATCAAATGCCTTAATATAAGACCCCAAAACTCCGAAACTGTTAGAGGAAAAAGTAGGGGAAACACTTCAAGATAAAGGCATATAGTTAAGCACTTTCTGAATAGGACCCCAGTAGCTCAGGAAATAAGGTCAACTATTTACAAATGAGCTCTCATGAAATCAAAAGGCTATTGAATAGTGAAGGAAACAGTTAATCAAGTGAAGAGACAGCCTATAGAAGAGGGAAAAAATCATTGCCAGCTATACATCTCACAGAGGATTAATATCCAGAATACACAAAAACCAAAAATAAAAAAATAGACTGAAAAACAAGGAAACAACCAATCCAATTGAAAACGGGTGAAGGTCTCAAAAGAATAAATACAAATGGGCAATAAATATTTTCAAAACAGTTCAACATATTTAGCCATCAAAGAAATGCAAATCAAAACTATTTTGAGATTCCATCTGATCCCAGATAGAATGGCTACTATCAAGAAAACAAATGACAACAAACACTGATGTGGATCAATGAAAGGAACCACTCTTATTCACTGTTAGGAGGAGTGTAGCCTGGTGTAGCCATTATGGAAACCAGTGTGCAGATTTCTCAAAGCACTAAAAGTATAACTACAATATGACTCAGCTAACTCACTCCTGGGTACATACCCAAGACTCAGTATCCTATCTCAGAGATAATTGCACATCCATGTTCATTGCTGCTCTGTTCACACTAGCAAGGAAATAGAATCAACCCAAAGGTCCATCGACAATGACTGGATAATGTAAACATAGCACATATACATGGTGGTATTTTATTCAGCATGAAGAAAAAAAATGAAATTTGCAGGAAATTGGATGGAATTAGAAAATGCTAAACTAAATGGGACAACCCATGCCTAGAAAGACAAAAATCACATGTCCTCTCTCTCGTGTTGGATCATAACTTTAAATGTTTATATATAAGTTAACGAAGGGGTGTGGGAGTGAGGATAGCCTAGGAGTGAAGATAAGAGATCACGAGAGAGGAACAAGACGTGATGAGAAGGGGGAGGGAACTAACAAAACATGCAGTATGAAAACGGAAAGGAGGGGCTGGGGAGACGGTTCAATGGTTAAAGGCACTTGCTTATAAAGCCTGCCAGCCAGTGTTCAATCTCATAGTACCCAGTATAAAGCCAGATGCACAAAGTGGCACATAAATCTGGAGTTCATTTGTAGCAGCAAGAGGTCCTGGCACAACCATACTCACTCTCCTTGCAAATAAATAGATAAAAAATATTTTTAAAGAATGGAAAAGAGGTATAATGTGGGGAAGACACTAAGAAGAAGGGGATGGGGGAAGTTAGGAGGAAATAAAAAAACAAAATTTGCTTGAAATACAACCTCATGGAACCTAATTCTCTGTATGTTAATAAAAAATAAATTTCAAAAATAACAAGAGGTTAAATAAGTAATTGCTGAAAGAGGGCATGACAAGTGTAAATTGAGAACTTTTAGATGGATGAATAAAGGTGTGGGGGTACACACCTTTAATCCCAGTACTCCAGAGGCAGATGGATTGCTGTGAGTTTGAGGCCAGCCTGGGAATACACACTGAGTTCCAAGCTCAGCCTGGGTTAGAATGTGATCCTACCTCAAAAAATCAAAATTAAAAAAGTACAATCAAAACATGTGGGATGCAGTGAAAGCAGAGCTCAGAACGAAATTTACAGTCAATCTTTTAAAACAAGAAAGATTCCAAGTTGCTACTCTAACTAAATACTTAACTGAGTGAGAAGACAGGGAACAAAGTAGAACCAGTGCTAGATGGTATAAGGAGAGAAATAATGAAGATCAGAGGGAAGTAAATGAATGGATAAGAAAAGATAAAGTGAACCAATGGAAACAAAAGTTAATTATTTGAAAATACCAGCAAATTGATGAATTTTAGCTATAATAACTTAGAAAAAAGAGAAAACTCAATTATTCAAATAAAGTGGAAATATTATTATTGAATTTTTAGGAAAAATATGATGAACTAATGAATGCCAAAAAAAAAAATTAGAGCCTAGAGAAAATGGACCAATTCCTATAAATGCACAAATTACCAAAATAGTCTGAAGAAACAGAAAACCTGAATAAGTCCCAAAACAAGAGATTAACTCGGTAATTACAATGCACTAAATAAATAAAAGCCAAAGATTAGATGATTTCACTGGTGAATTTTTTTGCTCTTAAAAAAAAAGATAAAAGATGAAAAACACACCTTGTTTCATTCCATAAGGCTTGAAATACATTAATAGTAAGTCAGATAATGCCAACAACAAAATAACTTATTTTAACATCCCTCATGAATATAGAAGCAAAAACTCTCAACAAAATACTAGTGTGCCATAATCCAGAAACATAAAGAAAGGATTATATACCATGACAAATGGGATTTATTCCAGGAATTCATGGATAGTTCAACGTATGAAAACCAGTTGTGATGGTTAGATTTTGTTGTCAACTTGGATCTTTTTAATTATCTTGGGTGGGTCTCTGAGGATGTTTACAGGAAGGCAGCCTCTCAGCAAGGGGCAAGATGTAAAGAAGCTCAAAGAAGCTGGAAGTAAACATCCTTTCCTGTGTGGGCAGTGCAGGAAGGAAATTCCAGAGACTCAGGAAGCCATTAAGTCTGGGAAAGCGTTGTAAGACCCCACCCTAAGCCTATATAAAGGGGAAGAAATTCTCTCCTTGGCTTCTGCCTGTTCCCTGTTCTCTGTGTGTGGTATACGTGATGGGTTTTTCTTTCTGCTTGGAACTATGAAAGAGGGCCAGTCTCCTTCACTATTACGGAACTTCCCCTCAATCTGTACTTTCAATAAAATACTTTCCTCCCCCAAATTGTGCCTGGATTGAAGATTCATCTCAGCAGTGTGTGGCTGACTACGATACCAGTCAAAATAACATAGCCCATGTGGTGGTTTGAATGTGAATACCTGTACTGCATAACCTCAGGGATTTTAAATATTTTTATTTATTTATTTGTAAGGAAGGAGAGAGAGAGAGAGAGAGAGAGAGAGAGAGAGAGAGAGAGAGAGAGAGAGAGAGAGAGAGAGAGAGAATGGGCACACCAGGGCCCCTTGCCACTTACACATGCACACACATGCATACATACATGCACATCACACACACATACACAAAAAAATAAAACACGCGATGATGTGAATGGACGCAGGAAGAGCCTTTGATAAAGCTCAAGGTCCTTTGTTTGTTTGTTTGTTTTTTTCAGGGAGTGTCTCCCTCTATCCCAGGCTCACATGGACATCACTATGTAGTCACAGGGTGGCCTTGAACTTTCATCCATCCTCCTTCCTCTGCCTGGTGTGAGGCACCATGCCTGGCGAATGTCCTTCTTGATTAAAGTTCAGAAGAAACTAGAAATAGAAGATGCATATTTGAATATTAGTCAGGGTTCTCTAAAGAAATTGAAATGATAGAATGGCTCTATTTAAAAAAGGGAGTCTATTAATTAAATCAGCTCACAAGATGCAGGCTGGGCAGTCCAACTACAGCTGTCCACGTATTGAGAAATTGAAGAATCAGGCAGCTGCTCAGTCTCCAAGGAACTAGTAGCCTCAGGTCACAGTCTGGATGCAAGCTGGGAAGATGAGTAACCAGGCAGCATCTTGGTCCGCCTGGCAGAACACACATGCAGAAGCACATGCTTGGACAAGGATAAGCGAGCAGCACAAGCAAGTGGACAAAAGAAGACAACCTCTGGTGTTCTGGAACTTTCTTTATATATAGACTGGAGGAAAGACTTCCTTGCTCAGCCAATCTTGCCAGAAATGCCCTTTCAGACCCATCCAAGAGGTACGTTTTACACTGCGTTCTCGATCTGATCAAATTGACAACAAACTTAAGCATCAAACTTCTATAAGCAACAAAACTATAGCCAACATTAAACTAAATGGGAAAAAACTAAAATATGTCCTCTAAAATCAGAAACAAGACAAGGCTACCCATTCTCTCCACTTTGATTCACTATAGTGCTCAAAGTCTTAGCTAGAGCACTAAGACCAGAGAGAGCAGTCACAGGGATGGGAACAGGAAAGGAAGAAGTCAGCGTGTCCCCATTTGCAGGTGGCATGGTCCTAGACTTCAAAGACCCTGAAGATCCTACCAGGAAATCTTAGATCTAATAAACACTTTCAGCAAAGTAACAGGATAAAAACCAACATACAGAAGTGACTAGCCTTCCTATAACTGATAATGATAAGAAAGAATTCAGGGGGAGAAAAATTCCACTCACAAGAGTGTCAAAACAATTAAAATCCCTGGGAATAAACATACCATGAGAGAAGAGAAAGAGACCTTAACAAAGGTGGGAAGAAGGGAAGTAATGAGGTCCATGAGACCTGACAACAGAAAGGAGGATTATTTAGGGAGAGGAAGGGGCCCCACAAGAGGCTGACAGTGGGGATGGGGGAGACCACCAGGGAAAGGAGGTGAATAAAAACAAAGTAGAATGCAGGAGTGTGTGAAAATCCTTTAAGGAACCCCATTGCTTTGTATGCTAAAACATCAGAGCTGGAAGTTTCTGAGGATCACCTGGTCCTCAGTGTGTTTAAATCATGCATCAGCAACAACTTGTTGGAAATGCATTCTTGGGCCTCATCTCCACAGTCCACTGAATCCAAATCGCTGGCTGAGATGTTTTCATTGGTTAGAGTGCTCCACCTGGCTTCCATGCACCCCGATGTTTGAGCACCGCTTGTTTGTAAATCCTATAAAATGTCAAGTCGGCACCTTGTACAAAACCAGCATTGTGTCTATGGTTGCAGTTCCTCTAGAACCAGAGTCAGACTTCCTTTATTTTTATTACTTTAATTGTTTTGGTGTGTGTATGTGTGTGTGTGTGTGTATGTGTTCATGTGTGTGTTAGTACAGGAGGTCAAAGGACAACCTTGAGTGTGTTCTCAACCTACTTTGTTTTAAGGCAAGGTCTTCCTTGGTTTATTGCTGCATGTACTAGGCTAGCTGGTCTGTGAGCTTTTTATGGGGGGGTTCTCCTGTCTCCACCTCTTATTTCACCTCCAGAACTCTGGGATTATAGACACCCACTTCAGCATCTGGCTTTTATGTGGGTGATGGGGATCTGAGGTCAGACATGGATATATTCACTGAATATATTATCTACTGAGCACTGAGCTGTCTTCTCAGCTCTAATATGGTAGTTTTTCTCATGTCACATGGCCCTTTAATAGATTATTATTGGGCTGTAGAGATGGCTCAACAGTTAAAGGTGCTTGCTTGCAAAGTACTGGGAACAATTCCCCAGTACCCATATAAAACCAGATACACAAAATGGCATTTGTGTCTGGAATTCATCTGTAATGGCAAGAGGCCTTGGTGTGCCCATAGTCGCTCATAAGTAAATAAATAAAATATTTTGTTTGTGTGTATGTGTGGGTGTGTGTACATATGTCATGGCACACTTTTGGAAATCAGAGACAATTTCCAATAGCTCCTCACCTTTCCACCTCATTTGTGGCAGGGTTTCTCTCTCTAGAACTCACTCTGCTACTCTTCTTAGCTGCACTTTCTGTGAGCTTACAGGAATTTCTCCTATCTCCGCCTCCTATTTCATCAGTGTACTGAGATTCCAGAAGCCCACCACAACTTGTGGTTTTTTTATGTGAGGTCTGGGGATTGAACTCCCATACTCAAGGCTTGAGCTTTACCCATCGAGGCACCTCCCCAGCCCCCTGATTCTTGGTCTCTCAACATCCAAGTTCCATGTAGTGTTTGCTCTCCCATTGTAGTGGAAATGTGAGAAGAGTGTTTTGGGATGCATTTTGAAGGTATGGGGGACTGTCAACATAGAATGGCACATGTTTCTGGAACCATCCAATATATATATATATATATATATATATATATATATATATATATATATATATATATATAGAGAGAGAGAGAGAGAGAGAGAGATTTTTTGTTTTGCTTTGTTTTTTGAGGTAGGGTCTCACTCTAGCCCAGGCTGACCTGGAATTCACTGTGTAGTCTCAGGGTGGCCTTGAACTCATGGTAATCCTCCTACCTCTGCCTCCCGATTTCTGGGATTAAAGGTGTGCGCCACCACGCCCGGCTCAACCATCCGATACTGTACACGGGATCTGATGGCAGCTATGGCAGCCATGGAACTGGTGTATTTGTTCCTGGGGAAGGTGGAGGGTGGATGCATCGTGCACTTGACCGCTTCTCCCCAGTCTTGTCCTGATAGAGACTTGAGATGGTTTGAGGGAGCAAATGGACTCTTTGTATCATTAAAGAAAGACTTCTGTTCTCCTGGGACATGATCAGTGCTCGGAGAAGTAGGTGGTGGTGATCATATAAGCCAAATCAGTGAGAATCACTCTTGATTAACTATCTGCAGACTCCATTGTAAAGACAGCTTAGCTTACTTCTCTGACTTACTTCTGTAAAGTGAAAATAATATGATTTTCTCAGAATCAATTGACAGAATAATTATAAGAGCCTCAGAGGAAAGACTCTTTTCTCTATTAAGATTTAGTTTCTTTTTTTTGTGATTACAAATGTAATACATGTTAATACCTTTGGAAAAGCATAAAAAAAGAAAAACTTAATCACTCATAATTGTACTACTTGGAGAAAACTGCCGTTAAGGTTTGGGTGGATTTCCTTCTGATCTGAAATGATAATGAACACAGCACAGAATCAAGAGGTACTGTCAGAGGAAACAGACATGTGTAGCACTTAGACGTGAGGCATGGATTTCAACCTTGACTGCATACCAGAATCATCCGAGCATCTTTAGAAGTCTGATTTAGAAATTGGAGGCCCCTCCCTAATTATGACATAATTTCCACAACAGAGACAATCAGTGTTGTCCGGGTAGTTACAACACACAATCAAGGCTTGAAACTTCCTGTAACGTGGACTAGTGAGTGGTCCTTTCTTTCTCTTTCTTTTCTGCCTTTCTCTCTCTCTCTCTCTCTCTCTCTCTCTCTCTCTCACTCACTCACTCAACCATCTTTCAGACAAGTCTTATGTATTTGATCCGGGGTAATTGGGTTTAGGAACGAGTTCTTGAACCCCACACCCTGAGTTTGTGTCTGCTTTGAACCAAAGAATTGGATAAAATAATACTGAGAAGGATAATTATTAAATTATTATATGTGTTCAGAAGTCAGGAGAGGGAAGGAAGAGTCTATGGACCAAGGAAGGGGGAATAGGAGCACCCATGTGGTCTGATAGCCCACACAGTGGGCCTGGAAGAAACATGGAAAGAGAATTAGAGAGAATTAGAGGAAAGAAAAGAAATTGTAAAGAGCTCCTCCATGAGAGAAGTGAGGCTCAGGAATGAGAGAGAGAGCGCGAGAGCGAGCGAGCGAGCGAGCGAGCGAGAGAGAGAGAGAGAGAGAGAGAGAGAGAGAGAGAGAGAGCCCTCCCAAGGTAATTATACCTCCTGGCTCAGCTGAGCCAGAGACAGCTGATTGGTCCATGACACCAAGTTCTGGGGTCTTAAACTTGACCTGCTGCAATGCCAGGATTAGATTTGAATTCTAGAAATAGAGACCCTCCCCCCATTCCAGGGAAAGGCTCAGGCTGTTTATGGGAAAATAGGTTAGGCAAAAGATAAGAAAAGTGGAGACTGTGTACGTATGTGCGTGCATGCGTGCGTGCGTGTGTGCGTGCATGAGTGTGTAAACCAGAAACAGAAGTCGAGTATCTTCCTCTATTGCTCTCCACCTTATTGCTGAGACAGCATCTCTCACTGAAGCTGGAGCTTGCTGATCTGGCTAGAAGCTAGCCAACAAGCCCAGGGCTTTTCCTATCTCGACCTCCCAGCGCTGAGTTCACAGACATACCCTACCACAACCAGCATTTGATGTGGCTGTTGGAGACCTGGGCTCACTCAGATCCTCATGCTTTACCCACAGAGCTGGCTTTCCAATCCCCTGACCTTGACCTTCTCTGGAGCTGGAATTAGAGGAGGAAACCAGCATCCCTAGTTTATGATGCAAATTGAACCTGGGTCTTCAGTTGGCCGCCTCAGAAGGAAAACAGAGAAGCGGTGGGAGCTGAGCGAGCTGTCTGCTGTCTCAGGGCTGGGGTCCACAGAGCTGGGGGGCTGATGCTGGGGGGTCCAGCGAGACACAGATGCAAGCAGATGTGTAATATATCCATGTGGTTCTTTATTCAATTGGGGGAACTTACATTTATAGGAAAAAGGGGGTCAGGGGGATGGGGAATAGGGAAGAGAAAAGGGGATTGGTTGATTGGGGTGGTGAGTTAGCAACCTGCAATGGGATAGGTGAGTATGGACAACCTGAGAATACCTCATTTGGGGGCCTGAGTGGCGGAAAATACGTGATTCTAGCCACAGTCCATGGGGATGGGTACAAGGAAGTTTGTCTGATACCCATTGACAGTCATGCTGAGATGGGAATGCTGGTTTCTGTGGCTAGCCCATGGGGGTTGGGAATCAGGGTTGATGGAGATAGGAGACACCTACCGAATTATCGGTGTTTCACCTCACTCATACATCTTTAACCCTTTGTTCTCTGTGCCCTTAGTAGCAGTGCCAACGGGCAGTGCCCAACAAAGAACTGCTTGAAGAATTGCTGAGGAGAATTTGGGGTGCCTCAGTGGGTAAGGGTGCTTGTTGCATAAGCTTGGAGGCCTGTGAGGGCTTGAGTTGGGTTCCAGCACCCATGTAAAAAGTTGGTCATGGCCATGCACACACATAACCTGAGTCCTGTGGAGCTCGCTGGCCAGACCACAGCAGTCCAGTGAGAGAGTCTGTCTCCAGGAAACCCCATGGAAGCAGGAGAGAGGGCACTCCAGGTTGTCCTCTGACCTCTGTATGCATAGGCCTGGGCACACTCATCTGCACACACATGTCCATGCACTACATATACACACACCACACATACTCATCACAATTCTACACATGTGTCAAAAAGCAATAGAATCACTAAGGAAGGTTATTGAGAGACCAGTTTACAAGTGAAGAAATTAGTGAGGCTGAAATTAAGTAATTTGACCAAGGTAAACAGCTGGAGTCAAAACATGAACCTGGTTCTACACAATGCTGAAACTTTTCTCACCTCTCTTGTCCCCTCTCTCTATCAGTGCTGGTAGGCAATGCTCACACATTTAAAATGAGCCGTATCCATGGTAACACACACTTGTTTTTCAGCTTCCTAGTCTCTCAGCACTTTCAAATGGCGATTTAGAAAATAGCTCCTGGGTTAGCCTTGGACACAAAATAATAATCAGAATATTATAAAATGTAAAGCAGTATTACGAAATAGTAATCAGGATTTTTATCAGGTAGAACCCAGTCTTAATAAACCCACACTGGGCAGCTGGAGGTCAAAATTATCTATAAAAATTCTCCACAGACTTGCAGAAGGAAGGAAAACTTACATTTGCCTTTGAACTTTGAGAAGACTTCTGGGATGGTTCATCTTTTTCATTGTCAACCTACTGAGGTTTGGGATCACCATGGAAACCAGCCTCTGGGCATGTCTGTGAGGGAGTATCGAGGTGGGAAGACCCACTCCAGATGTGGGCAGCACAGTCCATGGGTTGGGGGCCTGGACTGAATTATAAAGAGGAAGTAAGTTGAGTATTAATTTTTTTCTGCTTCCTTTGACCAACGTGACCAGCTGACTGCTTCAGGCTCTTGCAGCTACGCCTTCCCCACCACGATGGATTGTACCCTCAAACTGGGAGCCAAAATAAAACCTTAAGTTATTTCTCTCAGGTATTTTATTGCAGCAATGAGAAAGTAACTAATACAGCTTCAATATTCACCAAAAAGTCTTAGGGTTAGGTTTAGAGGCTCCCAAAGTACTGTTCTCTCTCTTTTTGTTTATTTGTTTGTTTTGCCTCCTAAATGCTGGGATTAAAGGTGTGAACCACCATAGCCTGCCTCTCTTTAAAATATATTTTATTTATTTGCAAGGAGAGAGAGAGAGAGAAAGAGAGAGAGAGATAATATGGGTGAACCAGGGCATCTAGCCTCTGTAAACAAACTCCAGATGCATGTGCCACTTTGCATCTGGCTTTACATGGGTCCTGGGGAATCAAACCCAGGTCATTAAGCTTTGCAGGCAAACTCTTTAACCACTGAGCAATCTCTTCAGCCCCTCTTCTCTTTCTTTTCCCATTTGCTTTCTAGCCAGTCCATGGGATTGCCGGAGATATGGCCAGGTGGTTATACCTCTGTCACAGCTGACTAGTTTTCAGACTTTGCCTTTCATTGTATTGTGACACAATGTGCTGTGTTGATTGATGTGCTGGAATAAATACACCTTCCACAGGCTTTGGAAGTCACCACTTGCTTGTGGTGACAGAGGAGGGAGGATCCTGGTTTTCTCTCCTGGGTCCAGGCCCTAGGGTGGAAAGGAGAGTGAAAGAAACTCCAAGGCTTGCAGGTCAGTTTCTCAAGGCCATCTTGCTAATTGCCATCTTAGGGAATGGCTGCTATTAACATCCAGGTTTTTCAGAGCCACACAGAGCTGTTTGGCTGAGAACACCTTTCTGAGTCCACTTCCTCATCTGTAAATGGGTACAACAATAGTATAATACTTTTTAGAGTCATTTTGATGATCACTTAATTGCTCTCATCCATGGAAAGGAGCCCAACAGTCTACTTGCTGGCATATAGTCAATGTTCAATTGATTACTAATTTTATTATCATCTTCATTACTAAAGACAAGCCCAAACTAGAGCAGTGCATAGATTTTTTTTGGCTACTGCATTTTCCTGAAAGACAGCTTCATTACAAGTATTTGAGAAGTTATCACATATCAGACATTGTTTTAGGCACTTTTTTTTACAACAACTTGTAAGATAGATAGAGGGATGAGTGGATGGATGGATAAATAGATGATAGATAGATAGATAGATAGATAGATAGATAGATAGATAGATGGATGGGTGGATGGATAGACAGATAAATAGATGATAGATGGATAGGATAGGCTAGGATAGATGGATGATAAGTCATGAGGTGGGTTGTGGAGCTAGAAGATTGTAGAGGACGGAAGGGACTTGAACCTGGCTGAACTCTAACCAATTTATGTCACTGCCAAAAGCAGATATAGCCAACTTTCACTTTGGAGACTTGTCCATGACAAACTACTAATGGTGGACTACTAATGATAATCACTAATAATGACAAAAAATTAATGGTAATTATAAATGATAATGAGTGATTAATAGTTCATGTTTAGGACTTAGGTTTCTCATAGATTCCAATGACTTCATTTGCTTTTCTTAACTGCCATAAGAAGGAAGTATTATTGCCCCCATCTTAGAGGTGGGACAAGAGGCATGTGAACATTTATAGCTGGCCAGAACCAGGAGTCAATTCCAGATTCATTTGACCCCCAACCTTGCATCTTTCTGATGACTGTGTGTCTCCTTGTGTGTGTTTCAAAGTGTTTTCTGCATTCATTTCTGTCCCAGGAGTTGTGTTACAGGTTATTTCGAATAGCCTCCAAGCCCCAGTTGAGACACTACCTGCCTCTTTCCTAAAATCTCCCATTTATCCCCAGCAGTAGCTGTGTTTGCAGAGCGGTACTCATTTCTGCTGTGTCTTAGTTATTTGGGCAAGACAGTGTCTTCTCCCTCAGAATCGCTTCTCTGCATAGGTGTACTAATAACTACCCTATAGGGCAGTTCTCAAAACCCATAACCACTAAGGCAAAACTCATGTAAAAAAAAAAAAAACTTACACGCTTACTTAGGTTTTGTTACCATCTGGTTAAAAAAAATGAGTTAGGAAAGTAAATGAAAAAGAAAACATAACTAGACCTCAGTTTTTACAATCATTCTGCCACCATGGTCCCAAAGAGGCAGGTGACAATTTCGTATTGTGGACTTCACATGGTTCTGGTTTGCTCTTTAATCAGATAATAGTAGAGGCTGAAAGTGTAAAGGTGCCTGGCCAGTGGTTACGCTGAGACCGTTCTCCCATTGATGCTCAAGGGATTTCTGGAGGTAAGTCCCATTAATGTTAATGGAAATTACGTGTGTATTTCCCCTTTTTCATCACTGAGAGAATAGCGCTTTATATTCCTTGGGTAATTATGGCGCTGGCACTGTTCTTTTTTTTCAGTTAACTTTTTCACCTGCTTTTCCTGCCTCGGACTCTTAAAAAGGGACTGAATTCTTCTGTTCAGAAAGGAAAATTGCCAAAGTATCTGAGAGGTGAAACAAATGTAACCAGATCCACTTGGTGGATGGGGGGGTTTGGGGGGGGTTGGTGAGCAAGAAAACACCAGGGCAGGAAGCTTTGGGGTACGCCCTGCTAATTTTCAGATCCCAGGAAGCAGGTTGTGGTCTGGATTTGCTAACAATGCAGGGCTTTTCACTTTTTGAGCCCATTTCCTCAGGTATTTAAGTTGAGAGGAAAACAAGTCCCTGAGCCTTCAGTTGAATTAAGCTGACTGTGGAAGGGTTAAGCAGCAATGCCGCAGCCCTTGCAGAGAGAAATAAAGAATGCATATTGGGGGGGGGGGAGAATATATCTTGGTCTCTGCTTGAGAGAAATATGTTGATGTCTGAGATTAGGTTTATGTAAACCTCAAGAACTGTTGCATTATGATTTTATTAGAAATGTAGAAATTTGGGGACTGTCACTCCAGGTGGTCTGATTAGAGCATACAGTAGTGTATCCTTTTGTCCTGATTTTCCCCCATATTGGGGATCAAACCCCAGGGCCTTAGACATGCTGAATGCTAGGCAAGTGCTCTGAACTGCACTCTCCCCACCCCATCCCCCTCTTACTTCCTAGGACAGCAGTACCCGTTCCTCCTTGGAGGTGGGATAGTCAGTACTTTCGTATAATTATGTAGACTCATCTTTCTTTCTTTCTTTCCTTCCTTCCTTCCTTCCTTCCTTCCTTCCTTCCTTCCTTCCTTCCTTCTTTCTTTCTTTCTTTCTTTCTTTCTTTCTGTCTGTCTGTCTTTCTTTCTCAACAAGGTCTCATGTATTCCAGGCTGGCCTCAAACTCCATGAGAATGACTTTGAACTTCTAATTCTCCTACCTCCACCTCCTGAATACTGAAGCTACAGGTGTGCACCATTATGCCAGTTTGGTTTTTTTTAATATTTTTATTGAGCTGGGCATGGTGGCACATGCCTTTTTAAATATTTTATTTATTCATTTTCAGGCAGAGAAATACAGAGAGAGAGAGAGAGAGAGAGAGAGAGAGAGAGAGAGAGAGAGAGAGAGAGAGAGAGAGAGATGCACCAGGGCCACCACCTTGTGGGTCTGACTTCCGTGGGTCCTGGGGAATTGAACCAGGGGCCTTAGGCACTGGAGGCAAGTGCCTTAACCTCTGAGCCATCTCTCCAGCCCAGCCAGTTTGTTTTTTCAGCTGTATAATTTATTGGCACTGAGAATACAGAATAATTTATTGGCACTGAGTACAGAGCTGTGTGACCCCCACCACCATCACCTAGTTACAGAACATTTTCATCACCCAAATGGGAGCACAACTTTACATCGCCCCCTGGAAACCATCACCCTGCTTCCTGTCTCTCTGGACCTGCCTACATTAAATGTTTCCTATTTATACGATGTCATATAATATGTGACCTGCTGTGTTCAGTTTCTTCGTGTCTGGCATCATGTTTCTGCGATCTCTATTGGCTTATGTGTTTATTTTTAATTTTTTAATTTTTTACTTTTTATTGATCATTATGCCAGTTTTTATGTGGTACTAGGGATGGAACCCAAGGCTTCCTGCATGAAAGGCAGCACTCTATCCGCCGAGCTACATCGCCCACCCTACATATGTCAATTTTAAAAAGAGAGGCACGAAGGTTCAACTTCTGTGATGACTTTACTTCCACCACCATTTAAAGATGGTTCTCTCACTGGGTGTGGTGGTGTACACCAGCACTCGGGAGGCAGAGGTAGGAGGATCGCTGTGAGTTCAAGGACAACCCGAGACTACATAGTGAATTCCAGGTCAGCCTGGACTAAAGCGAGACCCTAGCTTAATAAAACAAAACAAAACATAAAAATAAAAGGGCTTGCTCATGTAGGTTTCTGCCAAAGTACTTGATTACCTGCTGGAGCTTAATGTAAAGCCCTATTCTGAAGATACCACAAGCTGCCAACACAGGACATCGAGAGATCATGCTGAAACTTAGAGGGAAGCCAGCTCCCCAGTGGCTAATCCCCTTAGTGCTCGAAAGTGCCACAGGAGCTGCTTGGGGAAATGACCACCAATCTTGTGAAGAAGCAGGGGATCCTGCTAGATAGGAAATAAACCAGCTAGACAAGATGTACATGCCTGTGTAGGAGTGGCACTCAGGCTATGTTGGTAACCAATAGCTCTCTGTTTGGATTAGAGACCCGCTGCTTGGGAAGGAACTCATCGCTTAGAGTGGGAACCAAGTTAGAATTCTACAGAGATGATGGTCATAAACTCTACTGAGAAGCTCCCACTAGTCTTTGGCCAAAAAGAAGTTATAGCCATCAAAATCTCTCTTAATTAACTACGCTTAGCCCCTTTAATCCATGCGGCTTTCACTCTCCATTGGTGAATCAGTTTTTTTTTTTTTTTTTTTTCAGAAAACAGTGAAAGCCAGAGAGAACAAAAATCAACATGACCGGATAAGATAGCTGACTCCCTAGCATGAGCGGAGCCACCTTTTGGCACATAAGCCAGGGTCCAGGTGAAACCACAGAGGAATCGGTGAATTAAACATGAGCCCTGCTCTCATGACCAAACCTGACCACCTATGCCACAGAGATGGAGACAGACTTGAGGACACTCAAAGCATATCGAAGCAGAAATCCAGAAGTTGTGGAGATCTTACTTCTAAAGGAGATTTATACCACACCTGCCGAGGCTGAGGGAACATGGGGGAAGAAGGGGCAGAAAGATTGTAAGAGCCACAAATGGGAAAGAGTATCCAGAGACATTGCCCCCCCTGATCCCCAATGGTGACTGACCCATAACTTCATGGTGAATATCAGTAACTCCACTGAGGAGGGCCCTCATGGAATGGGGGTGGGAGGAGGGGAATGGGACCAACACATGATTTGTCCATACACCAGAGTTTCTAACTAATAAAAATTAAAATCTAAAAAAGTGATTTTCATTTTGTGTATTGTTTTTGGAAGGAAGTTTTTGAAAGTGGAATAAGGTTATACTTTGACAAATGGACATTTCCAGGTTGTTTTGGTAACCATCAAATCCCATGTTGGAAGGAACCTTCTTGTCACCTTATTCAGCATCCAATGGTAGGGTGCTTACTCAGTCTAGTCCTTAGCATAGAATCTGCTTAGGTTAAGGGATTTCAGCCAGCATACCAGGAACACACTCATGTCTGTGGTCTGCTCTGCATTATAAAGTTCTGCCTTGTGGTGAGGGAAAAAATGGTATGGAGATAAATGAGGTCTTTTTCAAGATTTCCTTTACCCCTGTGGTCCTATCCACCTGGTCACTCACTGACCCCTGGTCTGTCCTCTGGGGCTCTAGTGAATGGGTCATTTCCCTCCTTCACTTGAGAATTCTTCACTTGCTTCTCTAAAGCCAAGGCATGTTACTGGCCTGCTTCTCCCCTCTGAGATACACCAGTACTGCAGCTTCTCAGGCGGGGCCCTGGCTAGGCATTGTCTGGCTGCGCTCCTGGCCCTTGGATGTTGAATTATGTTCTCCAATTTTGACTCAGTTCCCGAGGCTGGTGACTTAAGTCCTATAGTCTACTACTTCGTGTTTAGTTTTCATAGCCAGATTGAAGCTTGGTGTGGATCCTATCACTGAAGGTCTGTCTGTTCAGATGCATCATGGAAGCCTGGAGAAGACCCAGATATGGTGTTATAGAAGCTACATTCTACAAGACAGCCCATTCAACTGAACAGAGAATCAATTGAGATTTAAGGAGGCTTGGATTTGAGCATTTTCTTGGCCGTATAAACTCCCTATTTCAACTCCTCTTCTAATTTTGTTATTATGTAACAGCAAAAGAGATCTGTAAGTATAGGCTGGGTTATGTCATTTAATATCCTTCTGTAGTTTCATGACCTATTCAGGATTTTAGCCTAAAATCCAAATTCTTTACTGAGGCCTAAATAATTGTCCAGGATATACCTCCACTATGCCTACCTTCACCCTCATTTTTCTTTCTGCAATACAACGATGGTTTGACTATGGCTTGTTCCCAAGGGCTCATATTTTGGAGGTTTGATTTTCAATATAGTGATTTTTTAAATTTTTAGGTGGTGGTCCCTATAGGAAGTAGAGCCCAGTGGAAGGTCATTATTGGCCCCTCCCTTGGTTGGTTCTGCTTTCCTGTTTCACCTTGTGATCACTTCTTCTGCCTATGCCCATCTAGTCATTTGGGTGCCCTCTTCCTTCATCAGAGGCAAGCAGAAGCCCCTGAACCTCAAATGCTTGATTCATCTCTTTCTGCATAACTGTCTCTGAATCTTTAGATTCAGCTCAGATATCATTTCTGCATGGTCTTGGGACAATATAATCAGCTCTTTGGCTTTAAGAATAGTTTTTGGTGTTGTTTTGAGCTATTAGTAGTAAACTCTCGAGGACAGAAGCACTCTAGAAATGCAGAACTCTGAGCCCATGCCAATGCTTTGAGTTGTGTCCAGCTCTCTGTGACTCCTCCCTGTGTATCCTTAAGGTCCAGCTAGATGGAGGCCACACAGGGCTTGTGTAAATAGTGGGGCACCTGGAGCTTCAAGCAATGAAAACTATTTTACTTCATTCAATAGAAAGCAATGGCTTTCAGGAGAGGAAAGGAATGGCAAGGAAACATACCTTTATTGATTATGTACTTCAGGGTTTGGCAAATGTTCTCCAAAGGGTCCGAGAGTAAAGATGTGAGATTATGGGGACATTAAGTCTTGGGTTGCAATTACTTGACTGTCATTGTAGCAGGACCGTAGCCATAGACCATCTATCAAGGAACGAATGTGGCGGCATCCCAATAAACTTTATTTTTAAAAACAGGGGTCGGCTGGGGATGCAGCTGGGCGGGAGGCAGGGCGCTTGCTCACGTGTGAGGCTTTGTTTGCATTCAATTCCTAGCAATAGACAACGAGAGCAAAGGAGATGAGGGTCTTCTGGCCAGTGTTTCTCAGCCCTTGACCTGAGCCAGCCAGGTGCTTGGCATGTGTTTACAACAACAGGATAGACAGGAGAGATAAATCGACTGTCTAGAGCTTCCTAGTTTATGTAAAGCCAGAATAAGGTTTCTAACATAAGCTTAAAAGATTAAAGAGGGGAAATGATTAATAATATTGAATTCATTAGCATCTGCCACATGTAGTGTTAAGTATTTTGAAAACACTAGCATCTTCGCACTTCCTTTATGTTTAATTACCTAGTAAGATTTTAAGGCTAATTTGGGGAGACTTCATGGTGTGGTGAATGAGTTTTGGAGTCAGACAGGAAATTTTTTTCTTAAGTACATATTTATTGTCCATAATGAGTTACATTATTCAGTGGGCAAACAATGAGTTGTTATCCCCAATTCCCCAATGCCCCCCTCCCCATCCCCAATCAGCTGGATATCCTCCTCCGTGGGCCGTCTGGATCAGTCCTTGTGGCAGGGGACCCTGGATAACCTAGTACTCAACCCGGTCCTCCTGTCCCAAGTGTGTTGATACTGAAGGGTGCTATGCTTCTGGATAGTCTCCCCCACCACGGCTCTTACAATCTTTTCGCCCCCTCTTCCGCTCAGTTCCCTGAGTGTTGGTGGATGAGTATTAAGGCTGCTTTAAGGTTGTGAGTTTTGGGGTCTTTGTGTCGAAGATCGGTGGTTTCTGTCTCACTGGCTTATCCTGTGTAGATTGAATGTCAGACAGGAATTTTAACTCCACTATTTGAGTGTTTTGTGAATCATGGAATTTAATGATGCTCTGGCTTTAATACCCTGAGACCACAAACCAATGAAGTAGTGTTAGTGAGCGCCAGGTCTTCATTGCATAATTTTGAAATGAGAGTTTATATTTGAAGGGACATGCTCATGTTCAGAGTGGACTTAGGTTCACTCAGTGGTGTTGATAGGTGATGGTTGTTTTGGAAAAAATATTTATTTATCTGCTAGCAGAGGGAGAGAGAGAGAAAGAATGAGCATGCTAGGGTCTTTAGATGCTGCAAACAAACTCCAGATGCATGTGCAACTTTGTGCATCTGACTTTATGTGGGTATTGGGGAAATAAACCAGGGTTGTTAGGCTTTGCAGGCAAGTGCTTTACCTGCTGAGCCATTTTTCTAGCCCATGATGGACAATTTTTAAAATGCAGTAGAAGTTCAGTGGTTTGTGGGCAGAGGTTTATGACCAAAATAGGACTGCTGTTATGTAAAGGATTGTCTTTGGAATTTGGTGATATTGTAGAGATGGAACCCACAACCTTGATCATACTAGACAAGAAGCACTTTACCACTGAGCTGCATCCCAGACTTAGAAAATATCTTAGTGTTCAGGAGCACTCATTCCATATGCTAGATCACCCCCATATCCCAGGTATCTTTTTTTTAGCCGTCTTTTAATATTTTATTTATTTATTTATTTATTTGAGAGAGAGAGAGGCAGACAGAGAGAGACAGAGAATGCGCACAACAGGGCCTCCAGCCACTGCAAGTAAACTCCAGACACATGCGCCCTCTTGTGCATCTGGCTTTACATGGGCACTGGGGAATCAAACTCAGGTCCTTCTGCATTGCAGGCAAACGCCTTAACCTCTAAGCCATCTCTTCAGCCCTTTAGCCGTCTTTTAGTTATTTATTTTTTTGAGACGATCCATTGCATGAACGTATTTATTTTAAAGGCTGAAGGGAAAGAGATTGAAGAAACAAGCCAGAAAAGGGACACATGAAGAAACAAGGTAACTGAGAACCCAGGGTAAAGATCACTGACTGGAGGACTAGCTTTTTAAAAAGGTAATATTTATTTCGGAAAGAGAGAGAGAGAGAGAGAGAGAGAGAGAGAGAGAGAGAGAGAGAGAGAGAGAGAGAGAGAGAGAGAGAGAGATTGTATGGCTCCAGGGCCCCTTGTCACTGCAAATGAACTCCCAGCTGTTGGGGCTGTTTGGGGAGATTTGAGGAACCTTTATTTTGATTGGGGACAGGGAAGAGGGAAATCAAGGAACTGGGGATGCCAACACATTATTTGCTCATTCAATGTATCTAATTATGGATAATAAAGAAAAAAAGAAAAAAAATTCCAGGTATCTCTTAAAAGAACATACCAGAAGTGACTTTTGCCCCTAGATCCAGAAAAACCTGCTGTTCTCTTAGTACGTCTCCAGGTTTCACAGGCATTACCTGCAAGGATTTTCACCAGACTTATCCCCCGTCCCGCAACTCCTAGGCCCTTATCCATATCTGCTGGGTTAATGGAGATTATATATATATATATATATATATATATATATACTTGTATGCAAGCAGAGAGATAGACAGAAGAGAGACAGACAGAGAGAACAGACATGCCAGGGCCTCCAGCTGCTACAAACTAACTCCAGATGCATGTGCCACCTTGCTCATCTGGCTTTGTGTGGGTGCTGGGGAATCAAACCTGAGTTGTTAGACTTTGCAGGCCAGTGCCTTAACCTCTGAGCCATCTCTCCAGCCCAAGGTTTCTTTTTTAAAACTTCAACAATTAGAATGGAGATTAAAGTATGAATCAGGCCATGGTTGAAAATTTGGCACTTGATGCAATTTTAGCACTCTATCACCTTCGTATCTTTCAGCTTTGATTAGGTAAAAGGCAAGCGCCTTTGACCCAAGAAGTTGATATGTGAACTCTGCCACAAAATTCACAGCCTAGCAACTGTCAATCATGCATGCCATTAGCATAATGTGCCACCCAAGGTGTAAAATGTACGGTCTAAATTAGCATATAGTATAGTATTTTACAGTGGTTAAGAAAAGGCTGTTTACTGAACAGGTAGTAGAATGAGTTGAAAGTCTATCCTAAGAATTTCTACTTTTGCTGGGCGTGGTGGCACACGCCTTTAAATCCCAGCACTCCAGAGGTAGGAGGATCGCCATGAGTTTGAGGCCACCCAGAGACTACATAGTGAATTCCAGGTCAGCCTGGGCTAGAGCGAGACCCTACCAAAAAACCAAAAAAAAAAAAAAAAAAAAAAAAAAAAGAATTTCTACTTTCTTTTCACTTTTTCTTCTTGATGGAAGCCTTGTGTAAGTTTAAATGAAGTCATTGAGTTGGACATTATGCTTAAAAGAGACCATGTATTTGAGCAGAGCCCTTGGCTGGATAGAACAGCAATCTGAGCTGGATAGGGGAAGATTTGATTTTTTCATAAATATATCAGTTGGGTCAATTGCTATAGAGATAGCTAACATCACCATAAACCAGATTCCCTTTTCCGATTTTAGAAAATCAATTTATAAGTAATAAAATGAAGAATGTGAGTATTTGATTGCTTTCCCTCTCTGTCCTGGGTGCAAAACTGACTTACTTCACTGCCATTAAAGCTTTGTAAAATTTCTCTAGGATCTCCCAGATGATGGTCCTCGTTTTTAATGCCTGAAATTAAAATGTGTTGGAATGCCTGGCTGCCTTTCACTCCCTCCTCAATGGACCCTTTAGTTTTTCACACCAAGGTGTCCTTCTTCAGGGTGCCAGGTCAGGCTACCAAAACAGCTTCTAGAAAGGGATTAGGACCAATTAACATCTTTGTACACAAAGGCCACTGGCAGCTGAACAGGCAGACTGGTGGCGGCTCCGAGCTGCATTTTAAATAGGAGCCTTCTGTACTTGGGTTCAAGTAGGAAGAGGTGGGGAAAGTTTTTATTTATAATTGGAAATGCTGTTTTTGGGTAAAGTGTATTGAAAAGCAAAGCAGAGCTCAGAAGTATCTACCAAATGCCAGTTGCGTGTTGGTCTGCATTGTCTGAGCTTCTAGGAGGATGTCACAGAGTGGCCCACTCCTTGCCTGGCACGCTGAGGTGCCGTGATGTGCTCCTCTTAATTTTTGTCCTTAAGTTTCTCTTGTTCTTTTTTTTTTTTAAAGTTCAGCTGGATCCCAAGGCACAAAAAGGAGCTGCTACCAAGGATATATGGTTTTAAAAGCCAGTGATAAGAAAAAAATCTATCATATGGATCCCTGTACCACAAAATCTTTATTTGGGGCAAAATAAAGTGGAGAATGGTGGTGTGCAAAGTTTGTTTGTTAACTCTTCAGTTAGAGAGTGGCTCTTATCATTTCAAACACAATTACCAATCACAATCTTTGGATTTGGCCCTCCTTTTCTCCTTCTTCCTCCTCCTCTTCTTCCTCCTCCTCCTCTTCCTTCTCTTCCTTCTCTTCCTCCTCTTCCTCCTCTTCCTCTTCTTCATTCTTTTTTCTTTCTTTTTGGTAGAGGTAGTGCATCTTGTGTTCAGAAACACAGAAAGCAATAAAGATATTAGAGTTAAAACAAAGAGATTTTTGTGACCCAAGTAACTGGGCCAATTCTCAGTTCTGGTTAGAATCATCTAAGAACAAGGGTTTTAGAGACATAACGGAAAATTTCATGAATTTTCCGAAGGCTTTAAAGCTTGCAAGCCATGGGAGTGGTTTGAGCCCGTGTGGTATTACATCCCAGCTCCCACTGCCTACCGAGGAGCTTTCTCTGTGTGTGGAGGCACCAGGAGCTAAACTATTACTGTCAGAATATGGTCCAAAAGACAACAGTGGGAATCCGTCTGCAAACTGCAAGACCAGAGACCTGACAAAGGAAATTAAATACTGTACGGTAGGGCCAAAGGATGATGGGTAATCACAGATTTCCTGAATGAGACGGAGAGGGTCAGGAAGCATGGGGCATGCTGCTATCCCATTTCCCATCCGCTATCTATTTTTGTTTTCTGGAAGGACGTGATAAAGAGAATCATATGCATTTCGTATTCAATGCTTCGAATGGAAAATGTTTTTAAAAGTCAGCCTCTTGGTCCCTAATCTAAATTATGGTCATTTTCAGTTTCCTGGGCTTTATACATAACTCTAGATTCTCATTGGTGTGATATTTTCCAAGCAAACCTTAATACGTCTCTCTGTGTGGCTTGCCCCCTGGGTTCTGGTTTCAGATACTGTATTGTGAGTCTTCAGACATGTTGAGTCCCCCTAATGTTCAGTGGTAATTGCCAGAAGGATAGGTGGGATGGAAACATTGTTATATTTTGTTCATTTTTCACACTTGAGCAGTTACCCCTTTCTCCCTCTGGCTGTATGCTTATTAGGGTATGAAGTGCAGGTGTGTGGGAAATGGCTAGCGGACATTGACAGGTTCTTCTGTTGGTCACTGCCTAATTAGTAGCATAGTGGATGCTCCCTGCTAAGCTTTAGTGAGGGGCAGCAGAGCTGGTCTGTTCTAATTTCCTCACGGCTTTGATACTCGCCAAGAGATTGACGGTTTACACAAAAAGCCAAGGCCCGAAGGAGGCCCGTGGAAACAATGAACCTTCTTGCTTGTAGACACCACAGATGTGAAAGAAAGCTGGCGAAAGACAATCGGCTGACACTGTCTAATTGTCTCCGATGTCAGCGTCATTAATGTTTTCCCATGTAAACCGGAGAAGGCCAAGGTTGTATCCTCTCTTTATTTCTGGGCACATGATTATGTAATTTAGCAAGATTCACATTAAGTGTTAATTGTGTTTGTGCAAGAAAGAAAACGAAGCTACCTTGGATTTCATGAATGTGTGCTTAATTAATTTTGACGGCCTTTATCTTTTAACCTTTTGAATCATCCGTATCAGAATTAATAACTTTTTAGTAATTAAAAACTCACGAGTCACTTCATGATAATATATATGTACCTTTCTTGCCGAGTCCAGAGTAGAGAAATGAAGAGGAAAGTTCGCTGGTCTTTGGAGATGCTTCTGAGGAGTGTGTTTGGCGCTAATGAGAACAAATGGTTTGGGATGTCAATCGAGCGTCTCAATTAGAAGAATGACCCAAGTACTCTAAAGAGACACGTGGTAGGAGCCAAGAGGCACAACATTCGGAGACTACCCCTGTGAAACTCCAAATCCGTTTTTAGCTATGAAATGGTTTTAAAGATTTTCTCCTGAGGAGGGGAAAACCAGGGAAGGTGAAACCCTAGGAAGAACAGATTGGACTGAAATCCAATATATATATATTTTTTGCAAGGTAAGATCTGTCGTTTCCTACAGGGCTGATGATACACCCACACGGGCTGAGGACCATGACTTGTCGCTGTAATCAGCACACACCACCATACAGTTGGTACCGCAGTAGCTCTGTGATGCCCAGACCCACCAAGGAAGAAGCTGTTCTCCCTGATCCTTTAAATATGTCTTAGGTCTTTCGGGTACAGTGCTTTTTTTCCACTGGAGCAGGGTGGTGACCCAGAGGGGCAGAGGAACAGAGCTGTGCCCATGGGAGTTACATGGTGATTTATTTATTGTCTGGGAAGCTGTTGAGTCAGGGAAGCACACATATCCCGAGTTCCACATCCAATGAAAATATTTCAGATTGAGGGCTGGAGAGTACGTTGGTGGGAAGTAAGTGGTTAGCATGTATCATATGCCTTAGGTTTAATATTTGATCCCAAAACACATACACATGTATATGTATATTTTACTTGTATAAAACCACACACACACACACACACACACACACACACACACACACATACACACACACCCTCCTATCTCTGTCTCCTAAGTGCTAGGATTAAAGGTGTGTGCCTGGCCCCACACATGTATAAACTAAAGAAAAAACTATTTTATTTATTTATTTGCAAGGAGAGAGGGAGAGAAGAAGCAAGGGAGGGAGGAGAGTGAAAGACACAAAGAAGAGTCGTATGGGCATGCCAGTGCTTCTTGCCATTGTAAATGGACTCCAGATGCATCTGGCTTTAGGTGGGTACTGAGGGATTGAACCAAGGCAGGCAAGCTTTGCAAGCAAATGCTTTTAACCACTGAGCCATCTCCCCAGCTCAAACCATATAAATCTGATTATCAAAAATAAATCTCAAAGTAGGCATGATGGTGCACACTCATAACCCCAGCACCCAGGAGGTGGAGGCAGAGGATCCCAAAGTTCAAGGTCATACTTGGCTACATATCTAGTTGGAGGCCAGCCTGGGCTACATAAAACCCAGCGTCAAAACAACAACAATAACAACAAAGAAAAACAGTCTCGCTCAAAATCCTTTTTCCAGGCAAATCTCCTGTTTACCTCTAAGACTTTCATTACCCAAGTGTGTTACTTGAGGACCCACGACCCTTGACAGGAAGCATTGGGTTTCAAGTTTAGGGTCATGCAGAGAAAACAATATCAGAGTGCTTAGCTTCCTGTCTGCCTTCCTTATTTGCAGACTATCACTGGTAAGAATGCTTCACACACGTGGGTCTCGTCCACTGAAGTTTTGTAGAGATGATAGAAGGAAGCGCAATGCCAGGATAAAGTTCTCAGCCAGTTGGATTAGGTAGATCTGAGTTTGAATCTATCCTCAACTACTTAATAGCTGAGAGACTTTGGACATGCCTTTGAGCCTCAATGTCTTCATATTTAAAAGGTATAAGAGCAATGTCATCACTGATCCTCAAAGGTAATGGCTGTGTGGTGTTTCACACAGGCTCATCTGTAGCAGGTGTTCTATCATTGGTGGCTACCATTGCTTTTACAGTGGTAATTTTCCTGGACATATCTGTCATGGCTTCTCCTGCCTCTGTTTTCTAATTGTGTCTACCTAAGCATGCTACCTACCCTGCCTAAGCTTAGATGGTCATATATAACATGGAATGATAGTATTACTCACAGTGTCACTGTGAACCATACACGAACAACTCAGCAGAAGAAGAATAGACAGGATGATGACGATTTGCATTCATGGAAGGGGGACTTAGTGTGAGTCCCTGCTAAATGTGCACTGTACACTACCTCATTTGATGCAATCACGCAGAGCCTGAAACACAGTAAGCACTGCTTATGTGCTGGTTGTCATTTCATTTATGATGCATCCTTCAGAATCATGGGATTTCAGCGTAGCTGAATTTCCCACATATCACTATGTGAAACATTTCTTCTAGGCATTTCTAATCTATTACATGAAGAGAGTATTACACACAAGCCCAGGTCCTTTCTGTTAAACCCTTCAGCCTCCATTCCCCTTGTCTGACACATTTTGTAAAATTCTGTTCTTTGCAGGCAGCAACAGGGTAGAGCTTACCCAGAGAACAGTGCCGGCTCATCCAGCTTGCGAAGCCTGCCTGCAGCTTTGTGCTCAATGCTCCGGACCAGCTGGGCACCACTTCCTCATGATTGGCAGATCCTTCTGCACTGGGCAAAGCCAGATGGGCCTAGAAAATGCTCTCTTCTCCCTTTTGTTTAATTGGCTTAATTTCTCCCCAAAGGGGATAAAGTTCTACAATTTTTAAATACTGTGCCTACATTTGAGTGGATTGGTTCATTTGAAACACAAAGAGATATTTTCTTCCTACAGGTTTACTGGACTCTCATTTGGTGAAAACTCCAGGCATTAGGACATGGGAGTGTGATGAGCTAGAGAATTGTAGCTTTTTATTCGCAAAGGCAGGGCATTCTCTGGTGGGCTGGTGTAATTGCTCACACTAGACAGCTTGGTGGAGAAGGCCCAAACCGTAAGCTAACTTATAACACTCACATGTTCTCTCTGAAGCTTGGAAACCCATGTCTTCAAGTCAGGTCAGCTGTGTTCCTGAAATACCACTCATGTACAAGCTCCCGTGTGGGTTGCAGGGACTATAGATCAGATACCAAAAGTGTTATCTGCATGGTGGGTACATAGTGGACACAAGCATTAGCGTCACGTCTGACTTAAACCTTTTTAAAAAAAATTTCAATTCACTTTATGACTTTATTTATTTACTATCCCTGTGAGAGATGGACATAATTCTATAAGCTGCTTTCCAAATATGAATCGATTTCTTTAGTTTCTATCTAAGTTGCAAGGTTTAATCATTCTTTTTAACAACATTGTTAGTATTTTCTATATACATATTGCCATGCCAAGAGATCTTGACTTTTCTTTATTTTTTATTATTTTTATTTACTTAGTATCTTTATTATGAGTAAGTATATACATTGTATGAACAAATCTTGAGAAGGTGTCCCCATTTCCCTCCTCTCTGACCCTACCCATTGGGGTCCTTCCTCAGTACACATACTGGATCTGTCCATAGATGAGGGGTTTATTAACTGCACCAAAGGGAACCAGTTTTTAAAAAGAAAAACCTTTATTTATCTCTATTCGCATAGAGAATATACCTGTTCTAAGATGTTTTCTTCATTTAAAATATAGGGGGCTAAAAAACATGGCTCAGTCATTAACAGTGATTTCCACACAAGCATAAGGGCATATGCGAGCCCAAGTTCAATTCTCCAGAACCTATGCAAACAACTGAGCATGCCCACACATGCCTGTGACCCCAGCCCCATGAGGAGCAGAGACTGGACAATCGCTAGGGCTCACAATGGTCTGATCCAGATCAGGAAGACTCTCCATCTCAAAGAAACAAGGAGAAGCCATGAGGCAGGGACACCTGACCTTCTCCTATGGCCTCCACACAGGTCAAGACATCTGCGCGCGCGCGCGCGCGCGCGCGTGCGCGCGCACACACACACACACACACACACACACACACACACTTGCATACACCACATATACACATCACACCAAACACATACTACACACACACCTGCATATACTACATATATACACCACACTATACAGATACTACACACACCTGCATACACCACATATACATACCACACCATACACATACTACACACACACCTGCATACACACCATACACATACTATACACACACCTTCATACACCACACAAACACAGCACACCATAACACATACTACACACATACACACCTGCATACACCACATACACACACACCGCACCATATACATACTACACACACACACACATGCACATGCAAAAAGAGGTTGAGTATACCAACCTCTTTCTAGAGTAGTTTTTGGAGTTAAGTGAGATACTGTGTAAAGCAGTGATCACTCAATGAATGATAGTTATTAATAGACATAGTCAGGCTGGGAAGGTGGCTCAGTGGATAAAGTGCTTGCTATGCAAGCATGAGCACCTGAGTTCAGATCCCCAGAACTCACACAAACAAGCCAGACACTTAGCAGGCGTCTGTAATTCAGCACGCCTATGGCTAGATGGGAAGTGGAGACAGGATAATCTCCTGAAGATTGCAGAGCAGTTAGCCTGGCAAACCCAGTGGTGAATAAGAAGAGACCCTGCCTCAAAAACAGTGGAAATGAGGACTGACATCTGAGGTTGTCCTCTGCCCTCTACATCTACACAAACACACACACACACACACACACACACACAGAGAGAGAGAGAGAGAGAGAGAGAGAGAGAGAGAGAGAGAGAGAGAGAGAGTCACATGGTAGAACTTTTCACTAGCATGTGTGAAGCCCTGGATTCAATCCAGGCATCTCCAAGGAAAGGAGGACAATGATGGCGATGAGGAGGAGGAGGGGAGAAGGAAGAGGGGGAAGAAGAGGAGGGGGAGGGGCAGAGCGTCTGCTCTAACTAGAGGAGACTGACATGGACCAGGTCACCTCCATGCCACATCGTGAGTGCTCCAGGTTCCTTCCTACAGGTGGCAGAAGGCAGCTTCCTGAGAGATTTGTGCTTGGCTTTGGTCTTGATGGTCCAGGCAGAATCCTGTCAGGAAAGCCGGGCAGGGGACCATGTCTTTCCAGAGAAGAGGACAACATGGGCAAATGCAGAGAGAGGCAATATGGTATATGCCAGAAACTTCCAGAACCCCTGTCCTTTGCCAAGCTCCAAGCACTGGGTCTGTAGGCCTGTCCACTGTCTTTCTCCCCTCAGGTTACCTTAGCAGGATCCAGCCCACTCTGGAAGGTGATACTGTCCAAATAATGCCAACTAGAAATTTAATTTCTATTCTGAAAAGGAAGGGCATTTATGGGGAAAGGGCATGGCTGTTGTTAAGGACAAAGCAAGTGTTTATTTTCGGACCATGCTGCCTTGGACTAATTATTAAACCCAAGTCTCAGATTTGTCATTCATATTATTTCAAATTTGGATAATAGAGGCTTGGAGTGGAGTTCATGGAAAAGGATATGCTTAGCATGTGTGCACATGTGCTGGGGTTCAGTCCTTTGCATGAAGAAAGAGAGGGGGGAGAGAGAATAGTAATATTATAGTATTTATGTCATCTGATATATTGTATACCTCACGAGTAAGTGATATTCCTATGGAAAGTGTTTGAAAAAATCCCTGGAAGAACAGGATAAGCTCAAAAAATGTTCATATTGGGGCTGAAGAGACGGCTTGGTGGTTAAGGCACTTGCCTGCAAAGCCTAATGGCTCAAGTTTGATTCCCCAGTACTTATATAAATCCAGATGCACAAAATGACATATGCATCTGGAGTTCATTTGCAGTGGCTAGAGGCCCTGGTGCACCCATATTCTCTCTCTCTCTCTCTCTCTCTCTCTCTCCCTTCCTCCCTCCCTGGGGCTTGATGGCATACACCTTTAATCCCAACACTTGGGAAGCAGAGGTAGGGGGACACTCTTTCCCTTCTCCCATTTCTTTCCTCCCTCTCCTCGTTTCTCTCCCTCACTCTTTCCTTCCTTTCTTAGGTCCCCATGCTTGTATGGCCAGTGCTCTCATCTGCAAAGCCATCTCCTCAGCCCCAGAAAGACTGTTTTACCTGCTAAATGCTCTAGACATCTTTGTCGAAATCAATTGAGATTCTTCTAGACAGCATAAGCTCAAGACTTAATATAAAGACTGAGGTCAGTCTTTCAGCTCTGTTATCTTTCAAAATTGTATTGGCTATTGCAGGTCCTTTGCACTTCCATGCAGATTTTGGAACTCCTCATGAATCATGTGCAATCTGTTTGTGTCATGTGATGGAATTCACACAGCACTTGATAAGGTCCATTTCCAGATCTGTTGATTGATGAGTTCAGGGGAATGGATCAAGTTCCTAGGATTCATAGCTTTCTAGACTCGGGGTGGACAAAACTGCTGGGGCACTTAGGTGAAGGATAAGACCCACCTCATTAATTAGACAGGAAAACTGAGGCTCTGGAGATTGGCTGACTTGTCCGAGGTGAGGCAGTTGGGACCAGGGCTCAGGTCTTTGACTTACATGGGTTGCTGAATCCGTAGAGCCCTACTCATCCAGCAGAGACAAGATTTTATTGTGTTTTCATTAATTATGTGCGATCTTCGAGGATCCTGAGAGCAAGGAGGAAATGGCACTTACATGTTCATGGTCTATTAGGATTTCTTTTTTGTACCCTTTACCGACAGTGCTCCAGACAAGACCCCTGTGTGTGTGGTCTAGGAAAGGTGTCTACGAGAGACGTTAGGCACCTGTGTTTTAGTGGCAGACTTAAGGCAAGCCGGCACCTGAGTGAATTTGATCAAAGACTCTTTCTAGAGACATAGGCAGTAATGCCATGCGCAGAATTCTTGCAAAGTAAACAGCCCACACATTGCAGCAGCTGCCGTTGGCACACCTGTATAGGGGGAGTTGCTGAGTACAGACATTCTGCCTGCTTAATGGAGGGCCGTGAAATTGACAAATTAGGGGGGAGGAAATTGCATCCGTGAAAGCTGGTAGCTCAACCTTCTGAGAATGACTCAGCGCCTTCTCCCCCTCAGGCTATAATTTTAGTTTCTTTTCTAATGGACAAGTTCATATTTTGTGCTTTTTTTTCTCACCTTATAGCTTTCTGAAAATTTCCTAAAAGGGAAATAGAGAAGTTAGAAGGTATAATTCAAAAAGTAGCCTTCTTGTGAATCACCTCTGAATATTCAGATTTAGACACTGTCTTATAATGGAATATTCTTGTTTTCATCAGCTATAAATATGTTACCATTTTGTTATGATCAAGGTGACATTTCATTCTTTTAAAGTACTTTTGTCTATGATTTTTAACTAAAATAAATGTAAATTGCATTTGAAAATATTAAGATAGAGTATGTTACTTTTATTGAAGGAAATGTGTTTCCCTGATATTTTGTATTTGGCCCTTAAGTAAACATTAGTAGATCAGCATTATGAATATCTATGAATTTAACTTGTGAACTAGATATTTCTAAAATATAATTACTGCTGCCCATGTATTCTCCCTAATTACTGCTGTCATGTAATTCTCCCATTTTCTACCTCTTTTTCAGAGGTAACTGTCACTCTGAATTTTGTATTTATGATTACATGATTTTTTAAAGTTGCAGGACATAGATGTGGACACAAAATTTTAAGCACTGTATTATTTAATTTTGCATAGTTTTGAACCTTATAAAATGGAGCTATTCTGCATATGGTCTTCTGTGATTTATGTTTTTTTTCTCCACCCTACAGCCATACATTTCATTTTACTGTCATATACTATATATATATTTTTTGGTTTCTCAAGGTAGGGTCTCGCTCTAGCCCAAGCTGACCTGTAATTCACTTTGTATTCTCAGGCTGGCCTCGAACTCAAGGCAATCCTCCTACCTCTGCCTCCCGAGTGCTGGGATTAAAGGCGTGCGCCACCACGCCAGGCACTGTCATATACTATTCCATAGTGCAACTATAAGACGTGTCATTTAACCATTACACTGGAACTAGTCCTGTGTGTTGTGTCCACCTTTTGGCCTTTTCAGATATCTCTGCACTGAACACACTTGAACCTGCTTCCTGACATGCATGTGAAAAGTACCTCCCGTCAGCCATACACGAAGGAGTAGAATTGCTGAATTGTAAGGTGTTCAGCTGTACAAGCTGTCATATTATTTCCCAAGAGCAATTGTGCTAATTTAGAATCATACTACC
>PVHP010009908.1:30918-49197 GCA_004024765.1 Zapus hudsonius | reverse complement strand
CACTCAACTTTCAAGGGGCCCAGAGGACTCCAAACAGACAGGACATGAAGAGGAATAATCCAAGACACATTTTAATTAAGATGTCTAACGTAGAAAGCAAAGAGAAAATACTCAAAGCTGCTAGAGAAAAGCAAACTGTAACTTATAAAGGAAAATCCATCAGACTTACCTCAGACTTCTCATTAGAAACCATGAAAGCCAGAAGGGCTTGGAATAATGCTTTTCAGGGCCTAAAGAAGTATGGCTTTCAACCTAGACTACTTTAACACACCTCTATCAGCCCTAGACAGATCAACCAAACAGAAGATCAGCAGGGATATAACGGCGCTCAATAAGACCATAGACCAGCTGGGGATAACATATTTATAGAACATTCTACCCCAAAGACACAGAATATACATTCTTCTCAGCAGCACATGGGACTTTTTCTAAAATTGATCACATCTTATGTCACAAATCCTCCCTAAACAAATTCAGGAAGATTGATGTAGTTCCTTGCATCATATCAGACCATAGTGCATTAAAGTTAGAAGTGAACAGTGGAACAGGATCCAGAAAATACACAAAGTATTGGCGCCTGAATAATTCGCACCTAGAAAATGATTGGGTCATCCAAGAAATAAAACAGGAAATTCAGAATTTCCTAGTAATAAATGATGACGATAACGCATCTTATCAGAACTTGTGGGATACAATGAAGGCAGTCCTGAGGGGAAAGTTCATTGTGCTAAATGCCTTCATATCCAAGACAGAGAGGTCTCAAATCAATCGCCTAAACACCCATCTAAGACCATTGGAACAGACAGAAAAAGCTAACCCGAGGAGCTCAAGACGAAAGGAAATAATTAAAACCAGAGCTGAGATTAATGAATTGGAAATAAAGAAAACAATTAAAAAATAGATAAATCAAAGAGTTGGTTCTTTGAAAAAGTTAATAAAATTGACAAACCCCTGGCCAATCTAATCAAACGAAGAAATGGGAAAGCCCAAATCAACAAAATCAGAAAGGACAATGGTGAGATCACAACAGATCATGAAGACATTGGAAGAATCATCAAGTCATACTTCCAAAACCTCTACTCCACAAAAGTAGAGAACCTGGAAGAAATGGATAAGGTTTTGGACACCTACCAACTGCCAAAGCTTAACCCAGAGCAGATAAAAGCACTAAACAAACCTATCACATCCACAGAGATTGAAGATGTAATAAAAAATACCTCCCCAAAAGGAAAAGCCCAGGAACAGATGGTTTCTCAGCTGAATTTTACCAAGCCTTCATCACAGAGCTGAAACCACTCTTTCTGAAGCTTGTTAGAAGCATAGATAAAGAGGGAAGGCTTCCAGACACTTTCTATGAAACTACCATTGCCCTAATCCCCAAACCAGGCAAGGATGCAACAAGAAAAGTGTACTATAGACCCATATCTCTGATGAATTTAGATGCAAAATCCTGAACAAAGTCCTAGCAAACCGGATACAATGCTACATCAAAAATATTATCCACCCCTGACCAAGTTGGCTTTATTCCAGAGATGCAAGGATGGTTCAACATATGCAAGTCAATAAATGTAATACATCACATATACATCACATTAATCGGCTCAACCACAAAAAACACATGGTTATCTCAATAGATGTAGAGAAGGCCTTTGACAAAATTCAACACCACTTCATGTTCAAAGCTCTGGAAAGAATAGGCATAGATGGCCTGTATCTCAATTTAATAAAGACATTTTATAAAACTTCTAAAGCACAAATCATTCTCAATGGGGAACGACTCAAGGAGTTCCCACTCAATTCAGGAACAAGACAAGGCTGCCCACTCTCACCACTGTTCTTTAACATAGTGCTTGAAGTTCTAGCCCAAGCAATAAGACAGGAGAAGGGCATAAAAGGAATACAAATCGGAAAGGAAGAAATTAAACTATCCCTCTTTGCAGATGACATGATCCTTTATATATCAGACCCAAAGAATCGTATCAGTAACCTCTTGAAGGTGATTAATGACTTCAACAATGTGGCAGGATACAAAATTGACACACAAAAAATCAGTAGCCTTTCTATATGCAGAAGACAAGCAGACAGAAAAAGACATCAGAAAGACTGTCCCATTTTCTATAGCCTCAAAGAAAATCAAATACCTTGGAATATCACTAACCAAGGCTGTAAAGGACTTATGTAAGGAAAATATTGAAACACTCAAGAAGGAAATAGAGGAGGATGTGAGAAGATGGAAAGATATTGCATGCTCATGGTTAGGGAGAATCAATATAGTAAAAATGGCAATCCTGCCAAAAGCGATTTTCAGATTCAATGCTATGCCGATAAAAATCCCAACCTCGTTCTTCACAGACATAGAAAAAATAATCTCTAAATTTATTTGGAAGGGCCAAAGACCTCGGATATCTAAAACTATTCTAAGTAAAAAAACCTACTCAGGAGGTATCACCATCCCTGACTTCAAAACATACTACAAAGCCATAATAACTAAAACAACATGGTACTGGCATAAAAACAGACAGAGGGATCAATGGAACAGGATTGAAGACCAAGCTTTAACTGGAAATAACTTCAGTTATTTGGTCTTTGACAAGGGGGCCAACAATGCACGCTGGGCCAAAGATAGCATCTTCAAAAAATGGTGCTGGTCGAATTGGATAAACACATGAAAAAAAAAATGAAAATAGACCCACTCCTTTCACCATGCACAAAAATCAACTCCAAATGGATCAGAGACCTGAATATAAATCCTGTAACCCTGAACACCCTGGAAGAAAAAATAGGAGGAACTCTACATGAAATAGGAGTAGGGAAAAATTTCCCGAGCAAATCTCCAGGAGCCCAGGAAATACAACAAACACTTAATCAATGGGACCTGATCAGGCTCAAAAGCTTCTGTACAGACAAACAAACCATACTCAGAGTCAATAGACCCCCTTCAAATTGGGAGATGATTTTCGCCAGCTACAACTCGGACAGAGGCCTAATTTCCAGAACCTACAGAGAACTCAAAAAAATTAATAACAGAAACCCAAAATGCCCCCTCCTCACAAAATGGGGCACTGATCTCAACAGAGAATTCACAGAGGAGGAAACACAAATGGCCTTGACTCATCTAAGAAAGTGTTCAGCATCCTTAAGCATCAGGGAAATGCAAATCAAAACCACAATGAGACACTATCTAACCCCTGTCAGAATGACAATCATAATGTAAACCAACAACAATCGTTGCTGGTGAGGATGTGTGTGTGTGGGGGGAAAGGAACCCTCATTCACTGCTGGTGGGATTGCAAACTTGTTCAACCGTTATGGAAAGCAATGTGGAGACTCCTAGACAGAATGGACATAGAACTATCAATGGACCCAGCTATCCCTCTACTAGGCATCTACCCACAAGATGTCACATCTTGATGCAGAAAATTTTGTACAACTATATTTATAGCAGCTCAATTCATAATAGCCAAGAATCGGAATCAACCCAAATGCCCATCCATGGAGGAATGGACAGTGAAACTGTGGTATATTTACACGATGGAATTCTACTCAGCTGAAAGGAAAAATGACATATCAAAATTTAGGAAAAATGGTCTGACTTCGAGCAGATCTTACTAAGCGAACACTCTAAAGAACAGAGAATTGAACGCTGCATACTCTCCCTCATATGCAGTCCTTAACCAGGATAACCGTTTTCTCTATGCAGACTAGTAGAAAGAAGTGAGAGGTTATGAATGAGGTATAACGGAAGGAGGGAGGGGATGGCTTAAGCATGAGGCTAAACAAAACTAGGTTCAAAAACATAAAATCTTCACGAGCATACTGTAACCTACAGAGCAAGTAGTGGGCGTCAACTGGCAAGAGGGGCCATGAGTAGTAGGGGAGAATGTCTAAGCCTGTGAATAATTGAGCAGTCTGACAACCCCAGGTCCCAGCTACCGGTTCCTTCCCTCACCGAGCTGTTGACCAAAGTGAACCATGAGGTTCCAAAAATAAGACAGAATTCTGTCAAAGCTCTTGAATGCCCTCCCCAGGCCTGAGGCAAAACCCTATTGCTGAAGAAACCACAGAATGCCATCAATCAGCATCGAGAGACCCTTCGAGGTCTGGAATGGCAACCAGCCCCCAGATGGCAGTTAGTGCAGTGCTGGAAGGCACTACACAAGCTGCCAGGGGAAGCAGATCAACGACAGCTGGAGTAAACAGACCACTGGCATGAAACACAGTCTGCGGCCATGAGTAGGCTGACAACACCTCCTACTGGGAGAGAACAGCGAACTAAGAAAGGAGCACTTGTGCAATGGAGGAGCCTGGGCCTGGGGGAGACATTCAACAGCTATTAAATTCCGCCAAATATTCTACTCAGTGAGGGGGAACCTTTGATTGGAACTGGGGATTCAGGGCGATATGCACCGGATTCCGTACTCTTGGGCTCCCAAGAAAAGATGCACTATGTGAGTGACTGACAGGGAGGCTTCTAAAAATAGAATCTAGGTAATTCAGAATGGTGTATATTTGTTAACCTAAACTGATCTCACTTTCCAATGGAGATTGTGTTTGTGTTTTTCAGGATAAAGCGAGAGAGCTGTGGCCCATATAACCCTACCAACTGACCTCAGGCAGAAAGCTGAGATCCTGGCAAAAGATGAGCCACCACAGTCATATTGTGGAGGATCCCTATGGAACCCTGCAGAGAATGACGGGATGAACAAGGGACCCACAGCCACAGCCATTCAATCAACACAGAATAAGCCAGAGAGACAGAAACCAACGATTCTTGACACAAAAACCCCTAAGCTCACAACATTGAAGCAGCTTTAATACTCAGCCACCACGACTCAGGGAACTGCGCGGAAGAGGGGGCGGAAAGATTGTGAGAGCCGTGGTGGAGGAGATTATCAGAGGCATGGCACCCCTCAGTAACAACACACTTGGGTCAGGAGAACCCGGTTGAATACTAGGCTATCCATGGTCCCCTACCACAAAGACTGATCCAGAAGGCCCATGGAGGAGGATATCCAGCTGACTGGGGATGGGAAGGCGGGGCAATGAGGAATTGGGGATAACAACTCATTGTTGGCTCACTAAACAATGTAACTCATTATAAACCATAAAAAAAAAAGAATACAGAAAAAAAGAAAAGAAAAGAAATGCAGGTGTGGTGGCATGCATTTGTAATCCCAGCACTGGGAAAGCAGATAGGCAAATCCCTGGGACTCTCTACTTAGCCAGTCCTAACCTAACTCGCAAGGTGAGGTTGAGGCCAATGAGAGACCCTGTTTAAGGAGGGAGAAAGGGAGGTAGGTAGGTAGGTATGGAGGGAGGAAGGGAAAGAGGGAGGAATGAAGGGAGGGAATAAAGAAGGAAGGAAGAAAGGAAGGGAGGGAGGAAAGGAAGGAAGGAACAGGGCTATCTGACTGAGGAATGATACCTGAAGGTGTCCTCTGACCTGTGCACACACATGCATGTGCACCCCCACACATACACTCCACAAACATAAGAATACATAAATAAATGGAAAAGGGAATGCTTTTGGTTGTCCACCAAAACTAGATGGTAAGACTATACTGCTGAAGACAAAACATGCTTCAAGAGTTCAGCTGAGAAATCAAGCTAAAACTGGGCTGGAAGCTTCCTCCTTGCTGGCTGCCTGGCATAATGCTTGAAATTGCTGTGTAGTCTGCTGGGGGGAAAGGTCATCAGTAGTCTTATTTAGCTGTGGACCCTGAAACCAGATAATATGTACCCACTGATGCAATAGTGGCATGATTGTTATGATAACTACCTGCTCTGTAACTAGATTTGAGGACCCCTCAGAGGACTAAAAACCTAGTCAAAAGCCTATAGCTGGAAAGGTCATGGGTACTAGGAGGGAAGCCATTAATGTTATTTTGCTAAATGTATAGGTTGTGCCCATAAAATTTCCCTATAAATATTTGTTTACGTCCACAGCTTAGTTGTTCAAAGAAGCTTCTTTTTGCAGCTGGTAGTGACTACTGGGGCGACTGAGAACTTGTCAAAATGCTGAGAATAAAGTTCGGAATCATTGTCACTAAAGAAGACTTTTTTTTTTTTGAGGTAGGGTCTTGCTGTAGTCCAGGCTGACTTGAAATTCACTATGTAGTCCCAGGCTGACCTTGAACTGACAGTGAACCTTCTATCTCTGCCTCCTGAGTGCTAGGATTAGAAGCATGTGTCATTACCCCTGGCTAAAGAAGACATTTCTATCACATCCTCCAAGGCTCAGAGACCATTGCAGAAGAGGAGATGGAAAGAATGTAAGAGGAAGAGAATGGGAAGAAACGCTTTGGAATGCTGTTTTCTGGACACGAAATCACCACTGCAGTCATGACCTCATTGCTGCTGTCATTACCTGCACAAGACTTGCACAATATTGGCCCATGAATGATAGAGGAGGTAAAAGGGGCACCAAAGTAGTAGGGAGACTAAATGGAAAAAAATTCAGTGGGAGAGGTCAGGGAGGGGGACAAGAGAAGGTGATGGGAGAGATTATGATAAAAATACATTATGTACCTGAATGAAAATTGTCAGTGAAAAGAAAAATACAAAATCAAACAAAAGTGGGAAAAAGAAAGAAAAGGAGAGGGAATCCATGGATAAAAGGATAAAAGGAATGCCAATGATACATCAATCATAAAAATGACTGTGTTCATAGTAAAAAATGTGAAAAGATGCATAAAAAGATCAAAAGTAACACATGCCTACTAAATATAGTATGTGCACCTAGTTTAGATCCTGATTCAACCAAGCCAACTTGAACTAAGAGACACTAGAAATAGTTCATCACTCTGGATCCTGGAGGATAGTAGTAAGAACTTGTTATTTTTCGGGCAGTATGTCCTTAGAACACAGCTCCTTCACTGTTCCTTGAATGGCCCGACAACAGCAGTGAAAGGGGTGCCACTCATCAATCTACTTCTCAATGCTTTAGTTTCTACAACTGTGAGGCGTGGCCCTCTGCCATCCCAGGGCTTCCCGAAGAAGGTGCCTGTTCCTAGTCAGCCTTTTGGTAGTTGTGATTCTACCAGACAAAGCCAAGGTCGCACTTGGACCACCTTACCTGCTGAGTCTGAGTCTGGGCCTGGGCCTGGGCCTGGGCCTGGGGTGGCTGCGGCTGCGGCTGGTAAAATGCCCCTGCTGGCTGCTGCTGTGCTGCTGGCTGCTGCTGCTGCTGCTTGAGAAAGAGCTGCTGCTGGTGCTGGGGTGTGGCCTGGGCCTGAGTGGGCAGACCCTGAGCCTGGGTCGAAGGTGTCTGCTGTGGGGCGGACGCAGCCTGTGGTTGCTTGGGCTGAGATTGTGGCAGAGGCTGGCTGGCTGGGGGTTGGGCTTTAGGTTGGGGAACACTGGCCAGAAGGCCAGGCTGATTGCTGGATGCTGCAAAGAAAATAAATTCCATGTAGGGGATCAAAACTCTTCCAGATAAAAATGACTTTCTGATTTGCCAACACAGTAAGGGGGCAAGAAGCAGTCACTGTGCCAAGTCCTAGGTGGTCCTCACAATCTTTGCATGGGCTCTGTTCTCCCTGGAATATCTTTCCATCTCCTTGCTAAATCATATGCTTAGGAGTTTTCAAAATTGGGCTGAATTATAAGATTCAATACTTGCCCTCTTCAGAAAAGCTTCCTTTACTCATCATCCCATTTAGCCAGTAATTCTATGGCTAGCACAGCATCCTTAGTATCCACAGTCAGCTGAACATAGGTCTTACTGTGCATAAACACAGACTGCACTAGTTGGCATATCGCACAGCATAAGTACTTGAAATTTTAAGAGTAGTTTAGACAGCTGCTACATGTATGCCTGGTTCACCAAATGATGGTTCCTGATAGGGGAAGTGATGGTTGTGTCCAGTGACTTGATATTCTGAATCAATCCTTTTTAAGAAACAAAGCTTATTCATCTCATTAGAAATAGAATACTAAAACATTGGAGGGGTGATAGATATTTAAGAAACAAAGCATTAATGAAACAATATTCTTCCATGGCAGTCAAAAAGAAGCACTCCAATTCATAACCCCCTACCCCATGCATGGACTGATCCAGCATGCCCACCAAAGAGGGCCCCCAATGGATTGAGAACAGAAAGGAGGAAAATGGGGGTACTATCACAAGATTTGATCATACAATGTATCTAAATATTGACAATAAAGATACTAAATTAAAAAAAAGCAGCACTCCTTATTTCTTTAAAGGCAAGGAGAAGCATACAAAATCAACAGGTAGGATAGGATAATGAACTAACCACATAATCAGAGCCAAGATGATCAAAAAATAGAGACAACAGACTTCAGTGGCTTAGAAGATCCACCTGAGTATAGAACGGGTGGTCTCCCTTTCTGCAGCCCTTGCTATGGCGGCTCATTATTATTTCTTAAAAAGTATTTTATTTATTTATTTACAAGCAGACAGAAAAAGAGAATGGGCATGTCAGGGTTTCTTGCCACTGCAAATGAACTCCAGATGCATGTGCCACTTTGTGCATATGGCTTTACGTGGGCACTGGGGAATCAAACTCATAGCATCAGGCTTTGTAAGTACCTTTAACCACTGGCCTCATTATTCTTTATGTGCCTCTACATCCGATTTCAAAGGGAAAACAAAGCCTCCTAACACTTCCAAAACAAATAAATGGACAAAGTGGCAAACCTGTCTAATTACTGACCTGTAGCCTGAGGTAGGGGCTGAACCGTGGCCCTCTTCCGAGGTGTCAGGGCTGGCTGGATGGGAAGGATTCCTGGATTTGGCTGAGTCTGCCCAGCTTTAGGCCTCTGGCGAGGTGCAATTGAAGTCTCTGTGGTGGGTATGGGATCTGTCAGTCTAGAAAACAAAAAATAAAATTACTGTTAATGTATGGGAAAATGAGCATAGCACATGATGCTTTCCCCTTTCCCCTCCTTTAAGCTATCCAGATATGTCTAATCAACACTTCACAAACACCACCTCACCTAAAAGGCAAACAAATCAGAGTAACACAAGATTTCTCAGTAGCAACCTTAAAAACCAGGAAAGAACAGAATAATATATTTCATGCCCTGAAAGTAAGTAACTGCCAACAAAGATTGACTGAGAACTAAGGATATTTTAAGAAAAACACAACTAGTCTGGTTAACAATTAAGAACACCTCCCATGCAAGCATGAGGGTCTGAGGAGGCCTGAGAGAACACTTTAAGTTTGATCTGTAGGAGCCAAATAAACAGCTGGGCATGGCCATGCACATCTGTAATCCTGGTCCTAGAGGGGAGCAGAGACCCAAGAATTTCCAGCGCTCATGAGAAAACAGTAGATTCTAGAATGAGTAAGAGACTCCAGCTCAAAGAAGAATAGATAGAAAAACAATGGAAAGGGGTAACTGAGGTTTCGCTCTGGCTATAACAGGCAAGCGCAAGGGGTGTGCCACATGGTACATACTCGCGCATATACCACACCTGCCACATCCACAACATGACACACACATAATTAAGCAAAGCAAAGAAAGACAGACAAGCAGAAACTAAGGCAGTTTATGACTATCAACCAGCACTGCAGAAGGGAGTTAAAAGAATGTTATACATAGAAGAAGGGAATGAAGACAGTCTTAATCACAACAGCACATGAGAAGAAGAGATAAACAAAGGAAAGCAGGGAAGGAATCCGTCATGTCCAATATGGCAAACTAGCAAACCCCTAGATAAAGAAAAGAACAAACAATAATCCAACCAGAAAAATAACCTACAGAATTTTAGGAATTAGAAAATGTTTCTTAATAATAACCTTAAATGTGAATAATCTCAAATTGTCAATAAAGACATGATGACTGGATTAAAAAACAAGATCCAGGCTGAAGAGATGGCTCAGTGAGTAAGGCTCCTGCTTGCAACGCCTAAGGACCATAGTTCAATTCCCCTGTACCAACGTAAAGTCAGATGTACAATGTGGCACATGCATCTGGAGTTCATTTGCAGCAGCTGGAGGCCTTGATGTTCCCATTCTCTCTTTCTCTCTCTCTCTGCTTGCAAATAAATAAATAAATAAATAAATAAATAAATAAATAAATAAAAAGATCCAATTATCCACTGCTTAAAAAAACACACCTCCCTGGCAAAGACACCCACAGACTGAGTGTCAATGCATGATAACTAATCTATCAAACAAATGGAAGACAAGCTGTCACAGCTATTCTGATAATGGATATGCTTCAACCCAAAATTAGAAGATATAAAGAAGGTCACTATGTATTAATAAAAGGAACATTTTATTAAGAAGATTAAAAAACTGCAAATATGTATATTCTGAACATTTTCACTGCTAATTTCATGAAACAAACACTGCAGGACATAAATTGTCAGATAGGACTTGATACAATAATAGTAGATGATTTTAATACTCCACTCTAATCTTTAGAAAAGTCATCCAAACTAAAGATCAACAAAGGAACCTCAAATGGGTTTAATAGATACATACAGAATAGTCCATAAGAGATATGGAATACAAATTGTTTTCAGTAGACCAGGGAACCATCTCTAAAATAGAATATATTACAGGCCACAAAGCAGGTCTTAGCAAATATAAATAAACTAAATAATTTCTTTTATTATATGAGGTCATAGTAGAATAATAATAATAATCAATAGCAAGAGAAACTATACAAATGTTTAGATACCGAGCAACAACCTCTTTAATGACCAATGGTTTACTGGAAAAAAAAAATCACAGACAAAATTTAAAAATTCTAAATGTCAAAAATGTTGCTAAATGTCTTTAAAAGAAAAAAAATTACCAGAAATATGAAGATTTCATTCCAGCAAAACTTTCAATGTATGGATATTCATGATGGATATCCAAAAGACTCTATACAGAAATTTTGGATTATTCATGGATAATCCAAAAGACTCTATACAGAAATTAGTGTTTCTCAAGCTCATTCCATCTTGGGACCCTTTCCTAGAATACACTCTGATAATGTTTCAAAGTGGACTTTGGAGGCAGGTAGTTTTCGCATACAGAGAGAATTCAGAGTTGGTGGAAACTAGCTATCAATATGGTCTCTCTACAATGAAAAGATGCAAAGGAAAAAAAGGAAGCATGTAAAGGAGTGAAGACAGTATGGCGGCTAGAAGGAATAAGCAAATAATCCACGATAATTTAAGATTGGGGCATGTGACAGGAATACCATTTCCTTAAACATACACACTTCTTTTCTTTCATAGTCACCCAGAGCAGAAAATACATGGTACAGACTCGTTTACAACCAGGTGTGTCCACGTGTCTAAGCTCTAGCCATATACAAAATACAATCATATTGCTATATGGGAGTTTCTAGAAGCCTTAAGAAATAACAGGTGCGTGCCCCTTTTCTCTCCTCTGATCATTCCTTGATCCTGCTGTTTTGGATATGAATGTGTCACACTGATCCATGAGTTATGGCTGTTTTTAGGAGGTGGGCAAGTAATGAGAATGAAGAAATCTAGGTCCCTGGAGCTTCATGGGAAGCCACAGCTTACTTACCTTCAAACTTTGTTTGCTTATGAAAAGGAAAAAAAAAAACTATCATCTGCAAACAACTGCAATTTTGGATTTTAACAGCTAAATCTAATCCAAACTAATACAGGAGGATCTACTATGTGGAACTCTAACTTCCACTCATTTAAAATAGTCCAGGCATCTGGCTACTGCCTAACTCCAGAGTCAACCGTCCTTTGAAATATACTGTAGGAAGTATGATGAAGGTAAAGGCCAAAATAAACAAGACTACACAAGACTGGCATAGACTCTGTGAACTGTAAGAAAGAAATCTAAGGAGCTGGCCCTTGTATTTCTCCATGGAAAAGCCTCAGGAATGTGTGTTCTGTGACCATAAACTTCTACTAGAGGATCCCTGTACAGGGCAGAGAACTGGTAATAGAAAGTCGCCACATTAGAAAGGTTACAGCCTGGGGAAGGGAAGTAAGAGGGAAAGAGAGACATATGCTGGAGAATAGGAAAAAGGTGAAAGAAAGAAAGGCCAGGATGAGAGAGGTAAACAGACTTCTGCAGAAATCCCAATGTGAAATCTTTCAGCTTGGCCTTGTCTTCAGGGCACCCCTTAGAAACATGGGAGTTGGAGTCCAAGATGCTGCAGGTGAGCTCATGCCCCACTAACAGACTGTAAAGATGGCATGCCATTTAACCTAGTTCAGCCTTGGGACTCCTATGTGTAAAATATGGAAACAAACATGTTCTGACAATTATGAAATTGTTTTATAAACTGTGTGTCCAAACTGATAGTCTGGGAGGACCTCAGTATATGTGCTCTGTGAGAATGGAGAAGGTAATTACTGCTCAGTTTCTGTACATACCATGCTTGGGTCCTACATTAAATGGTTACAACCCCAAAAGATTGAGCTACTTCAACTAGCTTCCCAAATAATTTCCAAGAAGTGAGTATGAAAATTATTCCCAATAAGTGTAAAAAACAGAGTATAAGTTTTGTTTATTTGTTTTCTAAAGATAATTGCATTTTTTATTTATTTGCAAGCAGAGAGAGAGAAAGAGAAGAGAGAAAAGGGAGTGGGAGAGAATGGGCGCTCCAGGGCCTCCAGCTGCTGCAAACGAACTCCAGACACATGCATCATTTTGTGCATCTAGCTTTTCAGAGGTACCGGGGAATTGAACCCAGGTCATTAAGCATTGCAGGCAAGTGCCGTAACTGCTGAGCCATCTCTCCAGCCAAAGTTTTGTTTATTTCTTAAGCAAGTTTACTGTTTGTTAAAACTCAGTCATTATTTTGGAGGCACATAATAAGCACTTATAAATATTCAAGAATTTAAAAAATATTGGTTATCTAGGATCTTTTGTCTATAGTTTGCTACTAACATTTCTTTGCCATAGTAGATAGAAAAGGGAAAGGCAGCCAAAGGAAGGGGAGGACGGCTTACAACACAAACTTCCAGACACAGAATGGCCTTGATGTTTATGATTTCACAGTGCCTGGTAATACCTACACATAATGGGAGGAAAAGATGATGACACTGAAACAAAACAGAGACTAATTGAGAGGGGGAAGAGATATAGGGAGGTTAGGAGGGGGGATCATAATGGTTTATGTTCAATAATTTTTGAAGCTAGTAAAAATTCCTTTAATTTATCAATAAAAAGTTTTAAAAAAAGATAGAAAGGGAAAGGCAAAAAATTGCCTGGTCACTCTCAAAATTTCTCATTTGGAAGGTGTGGTAGGCATGTGAATGTGCTTGGCAGACCCTATGCTATAAGGGATGCAAAATAAATTGATTAATTAAAATTTATACCCCAGCTGCTGTGATCCTGTTTGTCTTAAGGTTTCAATAATGCCAATATAGGGATTCTTGGGAGGAAAAGGACTCCTCTGCTGGTTGACTTTGGTCTGAAGACTTTGGTGACCAGCCTAAAATTATGTGGCAGTCTGGGTCACTTCCATTCACCTTTCTTCTCCTTTCCTGAGGTCAGACTTGTACCTTCTAACAGTTCTGATGGCCTTTCCTGGCTTGCTCCCTCACTTGGGCATCTCTCCAAATTGAATTATTCTTGTTTAGTCTTGTCCGTGTTTGCTCTTAGAAGACCCTAGGTAACGATGAATATGATTAGCTAAGAAACAGGCGTGCCTTTGGCTGTTCATGGACTCAGCTTTCACATGCACTTTCCTCATGTGGGTGGAGACAGAGAAGAAAGAAAGTGGAAGAGTAGGGGTGAACATGGTTAGCCACCAACCTACTGGCACGTTAGGATCTTTTTTTAATACCAGCAATGCCTAAAGTCTGTGATTGCCTCATCTCTGGAAGTTCCAGCAAGTATTGCTATGCAAGGGAAACAGATATTGCTATGCAAGAACAGGGGTTCTTGATGCCTTTCAAACACAGATCCCAGAATTTCATTATACTCCTCTTGGCATTTCCAAAGAACAGCTTTTGCCCAAGGACACAGCACTTGCTTTTCTGGTCTGGGTGGCTTTGGTCCAGCCACACAGAAATCCGGCAGCAGGCAATATCAAGCAGCACATATTTCTTACCTGGCCTTTGGCTGTGTCTTTTTTGCAGCTGCCTCACTGGCTTTCACTGGTTCAGGAAGTTTTGCAGGAATGGGAGAGTTCTAGAAAAAAAAATACATAGATTTCTTTGTATAGAACAACCAGCCTGTCTGAGACTGTGAAATGCATTACATTTGGGTCTTATGGTGTAACTTAGAGGCCCTGATCTCCCTTTTGAAGGGAAGTTAGCTAACTGCAGCAGGGAGAGAGCAGCGTGTGCACACTGGCTCCCACATGGCTCCCACACCAGGCTGAGGTCTGTACGGCATGACTTCAATTCTCTTCTCCCCTGTTACACAGCTCAGAAGGGATGTGATGAAAGGAAGTGGAAAGATTGTGTTATTCAGGCTCCCAGCTGTATCTTAGAGAATTGAGAGATGACTCAGTTGCCAACTCAGGTGCACTCAGTCTTTCAGTGAGAATGCTAGAACACCACAGCCAGTCATTGCACTTGGTTACTGAGCTAGCATTCCTTCCCACCAAGCCATGCAAAGCTCCTTAGCTTGGATTCTGCACTTCCTTGCAGAAGTACCAGCTAGCTGACCTTACCATCAAGCAATGCCTCACCCCTCCTGAGCAAGTACAAAATGACATGAAACATGTATAGTTAACTTTTTAAAAAGTAGTGACCAGCCCAAACATTTCCAGTTATATGCCATGCTATCGTTTACTTTATGAATGGTAAGGTGGGGCTGCAAAGAAAGCAGGGTCATGTCAGTTTACTGGACCATATCCCTTTCATGCTGGCAACCTGACAAGCAATAACAAGCTGTAAGAGGCTTTTCAGCAAGGTTTTCTCATTTCCTTGTGTTTGTAGGAGGGGGTAATTCCTGCTAGAAACTGTTAGCTTCTCTTCCACCTATCAGGAAGTTTTCAACCCAGAGACAGGAGCAACATATTTAACTGATAAGAATGGCAAAATAATAATACATGCTTTCAAAAAGGAAAGACTGGCAGAAAAAAAGCATCAGGCATCAGGGATTTCCATCTGAGTCACATAGACCTGTGTTGAGGAGCCTGAATAGTCCTCTGGCTCAACCTTATTAGTAATAAGGCCAATATTCTGAGTGCTACATGCAGGAGTCCCACGGTGATTCCCAATGTGACAATGGCTGAGCACTGCTAAATACTTTAACCACCACCTTCAATCCCTAATAGCGGCATCAGTTTATCATTGGAGAAACTTGCAAGAAAATTTCAAATTGGGGTTTATTTATTACAACATCCATTAGCAAACATTCAAGCAAATTGGGTCAAAATATTTCATGAAAATTATGCAAAGATTGTAGAGGGTGTTTGCAAAGCATTTTACTCTGACAACTGAGTGTATGAAAGTTCCCATGAACTGATGTACATGAGAAGAGGAAGGAAGGAAAAATGAGTGTGAGTTATAGATGGCCAGCTGAGGAAGCAGAATGAAGAGGCTCTGCTCAAGGAAGGAGGACAGGGAAGAGGGACTATAGCAGTCATGAGATGAGGACAGGCCTTGCCTCAGGAAAGCTGCATACTTAGTCACGCTAGGTAAATGCAAAGGTAAGTTGCTCTCAGTAAGCTGTGTAAGTCAATGACAGGGTCTTGGTCACTCTATACTGAAAGTGCTCAATTCAATGTCTAGGCATTTTTGTTATTGTTAATGTTCAGTGACACTGCCTCAAAGTTTCATAATTAAATTACATGGCAAAATTGGATTGCTTTATAGCAAATGCTTCCCAGTTAGCTTGGTTTGAATGCACAACAACAGGTAAAGCAAGAGACATCTATATTTATTTGCCCTGTATATTAACACCCCAGGAGCTTGAAATGACAATTAAAAATATTTTATTTATTTATTTTCAAGCAAAGAGAGAATGGGCATGCCAGGAACTCCAGCCATTGCAAATGGGCAAGAGCCTTAATTGCTGAGCTATCTGTCCATCCCTAAAATGACAATTTGAATCACTCTTCAAGACAGGCATAGTAGCTCACTCCTATAATCCTAGTACTCAGTAAGAATGAATTTGAGCCCAGCCCTAGAATACAGAATGAGTTTCAGAATGTCAGGGCTAGAATGAGACCCTCAAAAAAAATTAAAGAAATATTTTATTTTTTAAAAGGCAGCATTCACATACCTGTACATTTGGAATTGGACATTCTTTCTTGAGTAGTTTAAATGAGAAGTAGGAAACCTGGTAAATGTCTGGCCTTTTGTCAGGGTCTGGTTCCAACATATACCCTAAGACAAAAGAAAATGCACTTAAAAAAAAAAAAATATATATATATCCAAACAGTTGTTACATTAGCTAAGAGACATGAGTTTTCTACTACCAAAGTTGGCTTTTAAGTTTCATTGATCATAAAAGGTAAACTACACAATTAGGCTTTTTCCTAGCAAGATAGGCAAGAAAATGAACTATCTGAGTTGTACCAAAGCTACTTGAAGTTCATATTCTGTGCCTGGAACATCAGAAACTCATGTTCTCAATGTGAAAGTGATTGGCTTTGTTTTCTGAGATCTTGGAGGCTTCCTGGTGGTCTTGCTTCTGGCTTCCTTGACTCATTCTCTCTTGATAAACATTTGTTTCTTGATTTTTTTGATTACCCTTGATAAATATAACCAAACTCCAAACGTGATGAACTCAGGGCTAAGGATATAGCTCAGTGATTGAGCCTGGCATGCACAAGCCCTGAGTTCCAGGTCCATATCAACAAACTTCATGAATCTTTTATTGGAGACAAACTAGTTTCCAGTTTTAGCAAAATTATAAAGTGACAGATTCAGATGTACCCTAACTGTGATCCAAAGGTCATCTGTCTATGTCTATGTCTTGGTCCTTCAAGCTCTGTCCTCCCTGAAGCTGCAAACCCATCAGAAGCCTTTGAGAAGGCACAAGCAATACAGGAATGGTATGAACACTATGTTCAGAAAAGATCAGTGAGGCCAGAGCCTTGTACAGCCTTGCCAGAGACAGGACTGAGTTTAGTCAGGGGACGAGCACAGATAAAGGCAGTCATGGTGTGAGAAAAGTGTGAGAAATGGCAAACTTGGATAAAGCCCAGAAAATGAACACTGCTCCCTGGAAACAGCAGTTCAAAGGGCAGAAGGATGCCAAGATGGCAGGCCAGATGGATGGAGCTAAGATCTGAAATGCCATTCTAAGTATCTGGGCTCACTGTGGGACTAGTGGCAGTACACTCAAGTCTACCCAACAGGACACGAGAGAGTGACATTTCTTTTTTTTTTTTTCCCGAGGTGGGGTCTCACTCTAGTTCAGGCTGACCTGGAATTCACTATGTAGTCTCAGGGTGGACTTGAACTCATGGCAATCCTCCTACCTCTGCCTCCCAAGTGCTGGGATAAAAGGCGTGCGCCACCACGCCCAGCGACATTTCTTAATAATCTGTGGCAAGGGCATGTTGGTCAGACTGAAGAGAGCAGAGAGGAGCTGGTGGCCACTGTAGAACACAGCTGACAACAGCAATAATAAAGAGAATTAAGAGAAATTAGAAAAATATCAATCTCCCTCAAACAAAAAACCTGATGTAGCTTAGGACAGGAGTAACTCTTCAAGCTTCTCATTAGCCAGATACAAAGAAAACCTTAAGTATTCTCTATCTTGTTTGGTCAGAATTACTCTGCTAAGACAGAGGAAGCTTTATTCTGAAGCCATAGATTGTTACAGGTAAATCCCAGTGCCAGAGATAGGTCACCCCACACAGGGAGGTCTATGAAGCATCCCCCCAAAATACAGATCAATGCTAAAGAACTTGGTTACTTGCCAGAACTAGATGGTAAGATCCTACTGCTGAAAATACTACAGGTTGTGATCACCAGAAACTAACTAATCAATCTGGAACTGAGATGCAAGCCATTGCCCTGCTGGCTACCTGCCATAGTGCTTGAAGGTACAATGTGAGTTGTTGGGGGAGAAAAGTAATCTATAGTCTGAATAAAGAGTGGATCCTGTAAGCTGTAGTACTCTGCTAATGAGGCATGGAGGAAGTAGGGTTTTGCTGAGTCTGGCAGGCTTCTGGGACAGTCTCCTTCTGAAGGAAGTTGAGGCAAATTCCAGGGGCCCCTGTAAATCTTAGCAATCCTGAAAACTCCAAAGCCCCTAGGCAGGCCACAAGATAAGATAAGCAGATCAAAGCCTAACTTATTCTAACTGCAAATAACAAACAATAAGGTTTTATTTCCTCTGCTAACATCACCATTCTCTCACAGACCCAGCCTGGCTGCATATCTGAGAGCTAAGCTTTAATATGCAT
>PVHP010009908.1:0-30818 GCA_004024765.1 Zapus hudsonius | reverse complement strand
GCCTGAGTTTTTGGTAGCTGTGTTCCTGTTTACTGAGCCCCCTTTGTGTAAGAGATAAGGCAATGCGACTCATCCCTAGATTGGATATAAGGCTGGATGTGAAAGTAAAGTTTTGAGATCTGCCCACTGCCGCATTCTCCCGAGGGTCTCATCTCTCGTTCGGCTCTCGGCTATTCCAAGCCGCTGCTCACCCAGCTCCCGTGGGTGAACGGGGAGTTGATGCGCGCTGCAACCCCCTAAGTAACCCACGGACCCAGAGTAAGCTACAAAATCAACTAGTCAGGCAAGATGTACTCAATGGTACAATAGTGGCATATAAGTTATGCAGGTAATCAACAGCTCTCTGATTGGATGAGGCCCATTTAGTGGAAGGGAATCCATGCCTAGTACTGAAAATGGAGTAAAACACAAAACCTATGTCAAAACCTATAGCTTAGATGACAAGATGTACACACTTCTGCAATAATTTAAATCTGCAATAAATTACCTAGGTGGATAATTAAGGGACCTCTGATTGGCTAAGAGATCTGCTCAGTGGCAAGGAACCCATAGCTGAAACTGAGATCCAAGCCAAATTCCTATGGAGACTAGGAATCTAGACTCCAAGGGGAAGCTGCCACTAACCAAGGGCCCAAGACTACATACACAAGCTTGCCAAATTAACAATGCTTATCCCATTTGACCTATGCTGATCTCACTCTCCATTAGAGAATCTGTTTTTATCTTTCAGAAGGCATCGAGAACCGTGGACAACTTAATTCTTCCAACAAGATTAGAAATGATAGCTGACTCCCTGGCAAGAGAAGAACCACCCCTAACATATCAGCTATGGCCCAGGTGAAAACACAGAGGAGGTGGAGAGATGAGCAAGAGTGCTGCTTCTACAGGGAGCCCGACAACCTGAGCCAGGGTGATGCAGACAGACACCGAGGATACTTAAAACGTTCCAAAGCAGAAATCTAGAAGAGCTAAGAACTCAACACTAAAGTAGACTTAAAACTCACCCACCAAGGCTCAGGGAACTTTGCAGAAGAGGGGGCAGAGAGATTGTAAGAGCCCTGGTAGGGGAGAATTTCCAGAGGCATTGGCCCCCTCAATGACTGACTGCTGCTCACACAACACATAGCCCTCAATCCCACTGAGGAGGGTGCTCAGTGGAATGGGGCAGGAAGGAGAAAAATTATGTTATCAACACATGATTTGTTCATACAAAATTTCTACTTATTAAAAACAACAACAAAACACTTTGGCTTGGAAGGTCATAGACCCTAGAGGGAAGCTTCCACTGTCCTTTGGCTAAGCATACATAATATTGTCCATCAAGCAGCCTTGTATGTACATTTAAGCCCTTTGACTAATGATGAATCTCACTCTTGGCTAGAGAACCTTCTTTTTACAGGTGGTGGCAAAAACCAGGGAGACCCAAGACTCATCAACATGACAAGAAGAGGGCTGGGAGATGGCTCAGTGGTTAAAACACTTGCTTACAAAGCCTGCAGGCCTGGATTCAATCTGGGTTCAATTCCCCAGTACCCAACATAAAGCCAGATGAACAACAGTGGAGTATGTGTTTGAAGTTTGCTTGCAACAGCAAAAGGCCCTGGTGTGCTCATTCTCTCTCTCTCTTTCTCAAATAAATATATATATATATATATATATATATATATATATATATATATATATATATATATATATACATATATATATACATATATACATATATATATACATATATATATACATATATATATATACATATATATATTTTTTAATGACAAGAAAAAGCCGGAATAGTGGCACACACCTTTAACCCTAGCACTTGGGTCGAGGCAGAGGTAGGAGGATCACTGTTTGAGGCCAGCCTGGGACTACAGATTGAGTACCAGGTCAGTCTGTGCTAGAATGAGACCCTACCTCAAAAACAAACAAACAAAAAACAATAAAAAATGACAAGAAGAGAAAGGCCAGTGCTTGGCACTGAACAAGTGATCTCTACCACACCTGCTGGAGCTCAGGGGACATTGTAGAGATAGTTGTGGAGAGAATATGAATGATGTTCTCACTGCTAGCCGGAGAACTGTCTCTACGGAGATGGTGGTAGACAGTGAGGAGGCTCAAAATTCATCAAAGTAAAAAATAAGAGGCTGTTGAGAGCTCAACATGAAAAGAGATTCAACTATACCCTCCAAGGCCCAGGGAACTTTCTGGAAGAAGGAATCAAAAGAATGTTAGCCCTACAGGGTGTGTAGGTGTGCTTTGGGACACTGTCCTCCTAACATGAGCTAACTGTACATTCTAAACCAAAGTGGTATCAATACCCTCAAAAGATCAGTGTGGTTCTGAATCTATCAATATTTTTATATGGAGGATGAAGATAAATGAAATGAGATACCAAACAGGAAGGGAATACTTTGGAAGAGGAGGTCCGCAGGGGATGGGTGAAGTGGGGGTGGTGGTGAGAGGAAAGATAAAGGGACAAGAACATGATCAAAGTACTGTATGGTCATATATTAATGTCCTCAATTTAAAAATGTTCTCTATTCAGACTTGAAAGGCAAAAACATGAAAAGAAAAAGGGAAATTATTAGAAGTAAAGGAGGGAGGGAGGCAATAACACACTAAAATTTTAGGTCTAGGGAGTTTTAGGGTATTGATAGAATCTTCCGTTTGCAAACTGAATAAAGTTTGAGAAAGATGTCAGTGCTACAGGCATTCATGAAGAGTTGCTTGATTTTTCCAAACACAAGTTTACTATAGCCATTCTAAAAAGAAAAAAATGCCCCCCAAATGCTATTTTCTTATATTGGCTATTTTCTTATATTTCCTCCCAATCTTATTTAAGTATCTGAAATTCTAGTACAAATATAATGCTTTGTCTCTGAAAACAATCCAATAAGCATTAAGTGCCACATTCGATTCCTTTAAACACCTCCACCTTCTTTTTATTAATTAATGCAAGAGACTGAGAAAAAACGATGGGCCAGTCACTTAAACAGCCGGTTTAAGTAGGCCCTCCACACAAGTAAGAGGCTCCACCTCACTTCTGATTTTATCAGTACATCCCCCATACCCAAGACTGGATAGCCTGGGGTTTATGATGTATGATACTTAAAATTGAGATGCTATAAGTCTTGACCAACATTTTAAAAAATGACTTTCAAAAGATGTTTCTCTAGCATTTTTGTACAGGGTATGATACAAAACTTACTTTGCCTACCATCTGGTTAATGGATGTCAGTACATATGTTGGCTGTGATGATACAGAAAAGTGAGAATTTTTAAGACTATTTTAAACAAAAAAATTCAGTTTAGATACTTGTTATAAAATCCAGTGATTACCCTAAATGAGAGGAAAAACCTGGCTCCATGGAGTTTCATGGCTTAATTATGTATTCATTCCAGCCAATGCACTGCAATCATTTTCATTTGAGTTGCTTCCAGTTTTGCAAAGATGAATTTCTTATCACTTGATGTTGAGTCAGCTGGACTCTCTTGGTGCCAGAGCTTTCATGCAGATTGCAACAGAACACAGCAGGACTGTACTGCTCAAAGCACAATTATGATTCTCCTGTGTGGCTGGCTCAGGTGTAAAACAGGGTTTATATTTCTAGCAAAAAGACCTATCTCTCTAAGCAGCTGTCACACCATTTGTATCCCCAACTAGTATCAAATGATTTCTGTCTTTTTTTTTGTCCAATCCCTTACTTCTAATCCCTTTCATTCCTGGTGATTAGAAATAAAAGTAGGAAACTAGAAACTTCAAATACTTACTAATAAGGCAGTGCATGTCTTGAGAATATCGAGAGTTATCAGGAATTGTGAAACTTCCATCACAAATTGCCACCTGGCTCTCCCCAAATGGCAAAGTGAAGTAGCATAATTTATACAACAAACAGCCAAGAGCCTAAAAAATAAGAAAGCAGATGCAACAGTTACTTATTTACCACAATTCCAGTGGATGTGCTGAGAGACTGGCACCATCCACATTCACTAGCAGATATAATATTAACACTTGCAATTAGAACCCAGCATGATGATTTAACAGCTGAGTTTTTAAATTATACATTATTATTATGCTTCAGGAAGGGACAAGTATTTCACCCAATTTGTTCTTAAGAACTGTAACATACAAATGAAAACTACCTGCATAATCTTCAAAGTTCTCTGAAGTAATTTACTTTGTCATTTGTTTGGTCATGTTCAAGGTTGGGGTTGTCCCCTCACATCAAGAATGACCTCAATAATAGAATGAATATGATCAATTCCAAGAATGGATTAAATATGTTCAAATACATTATATACATATAAAATGATCAAACTAACAAAAGCACCATCCAAGAGAGCAGACAGTGTACAAGTCTCAGCCCTGGATGCATTAAGCGTGGGAAGGTTATCTGGGGTGTGAATGTGTTAATTGACACGTACCCAAATGTCTGCCTTTGTAGTGATGATTTTCCCACTGTACAAGTTGACCATTTCTGGAGCTCGATAGGACAATGTTGTGTATCTACAATTAAGAGATCCATGTTTTGTTAAATATATCGCTGCTATAATTTAAAGCCAGGAGCAGAATTTTTTTTAACATTAGTAGAATCAATTCCCTAGGAACAATCTGTAGAAGAGAGTATAAAATAGGGGTACCTTCACAAGATTTGCTCATACAATGTATATAATTATTCATAATAAAGATATTTAAAAAGGAAAGGCTATCCATGGTACAATGACATCACATCTTCTCATAGCAGACCTTCTAGTTCTAGGACATGGAAGGATGACTCAAGACACAAGTGCACTAAGTAAATCCTAAAACCACTTTTCCTTGGGTTGTCAAATGACAAAATCTTCTTTTAGAAACCTTGTCTGCTATAAGGTTTTGTTGATTTGATTTTCAGACAATAGAGTCTTGAAATGGAGCTCAGAGAATAGCAGAAAGTGAGTTCTGGCTGGGGCCAGGGTGGATGGAATCATGTGCTTGCTCTTTTAAGGCTAAAACCACAATGTTCTTCTTATCTTTGGCTCTAGAAAAGAGTCATATAAGCACATGTGGATATCTTAAATTACCAAGCACATGTCTTTGGCCCTCAGATGGAACTGCTTTAGATGGCCATCAGGGCCTTGGACTCAAAGTAGTCTTGCCTCAGGCTTGGTTGCTGTGGTAATACATGAAAGGGAAGATCTGTTCGTGATATATGGTGGACAGTTGACTTACTAACTTGGGAAAACCCAACATTGTGAGCGCCGGAAAACTCAAGAAGCTGTTTCTTGTGAAGTTAGTGATTGAGTAATTGTCGAGTCAATGGCTCTACTTGTCATTAGTTCTACAAGACTGTGACAGAGCTCCTCATGACAGAATGGAAGACGCAACTAGGGGGTCAGCAAAAAGCAAACCTGTCTGACATCACTACACTCATGATGTCACTTGGTAATGGCATGGCATTTTTAATGGCAAGGCAGACATGGTCTTGCTACATAGTCCAGGCTGGCTTTGAACTCATGATCCTTTTTCCTCAGCTCTTGAGTGCTAGAACCCCTCCCTCACCCCTGAGCTACCACTCAGCTTTTCATGGGCATGTGACATTGTAAACCAAAATAGGTGTGTATAATGACCACAGAAGGATCAAGTAAGTGTTATAAAAAAGAAAGCAGAAAAGGCTTACTTCTTAATCTCATCTTCTACTGCATTGACTCCCTCAGTTTGTGGATTCTGGAATTTGTTGGTGGCACTTCCAAAGTCACACAGGACATAGTGGCCTCGATCATGCAAGAGGATATTTTCAACCTAAAAAACATTCATTCCCCAATCACCCAATCCAAGATGTCAGTACTGCATAGAAACATGGTTTCACAGTCACAAAGTAAAATGTTTCATTTCGATAGCCTCCTTAGTTTGAACAGGAATGTTATTCCTCCAAGCAGAAGAAAAAGACATGAGCAGTAACAGGGTAAAATGGGAGCAAGGGCACATAAAGCAAGTTGCAGAATGGGAGAAGCCAGAGCCCCATGTTTTTAGCTTACAACTTCCAAACCTCTTTGTCACCTTTTCAACCATTTCATACTTTCAAGCTCTTGCTTTACTTTAAGTTTGGAATGCTCTCCATGAGCCATCACAACCTCTTTATCTAATTATCAACTAATCATGCACCTTTCAAACCCAAGTTCAACGAATACTTCTCTTTGAAGCCTTCCACTGGCCCTTACTCAGACAAATACCACTTCCAACTTATTTTCCTTCAGTATTTCATTTTTCCATGCTATAAATTATTTCACTTGGATCTTTTACAATGTTTTTATTACACTAGGTTAAGACTCTCAGAATTGGTTTTCATATATAGTTACTTCTCAAAGTCATAAAATGGCAGGGAATAAACAAGCAATTTCTCCGTTAGACTATTACCTGGAGATTTTTTTCTTTTCTATTAAATAAATGAAGTCTTAACAGTGAGCTAAGAATTTTGAATAGCAGGGAGTTTATAAAGGACCAAGACCTTGAGAAATCCCTGGTACTCATGAAAACTCCAGAATAGTAGACACAGAGTTCTCAAGATGCACTGATCAGTTTCTGTGGAAACTGAGAGGACTGGTGTGTTGGGAAGACAGGCCTGGTCACTCATGACAGTCAAATGGCAGCCAAAACCTTGGTAGGCCAAAGACTGTAGTTTTCATGTTTTTTTGTCTTCAGCCTCCCAAAGACTGACCACCTTTGGAAAACCAAGGCAAGTGTAGACTACAAGCTAGCTCCTCAAAGACAGCATGGTTTCTCAATCATATCTGTAGTCTTCTCTACCCAACCACACTATATTGCTGGTAAATGTCAAGTGAAATAAACTAACAATCAGAGACATACACTGTGCACACACAGGTACATGCTCAAGCATCGTGAGTGCACCAGTCAGGACAGGTCCCTACTACTACTAGTCCTTGAAAAATATATGGTTGAAGAGCTGGAGAGATTGCTCTGTGGCTAAAGGCACTTGCTTACAAAGCCTGATGGCCCAGGTTCAATTCCCCAGCCACCCACATAAATCTGGACATATATTCATTCATAGCAGCAAGAGATCCTGATGTATACACACATACCACACACACAAATAAATAAAAATTAAAACAAATACCTGGAGGATTATGCATTCTCTTCTTCCTATGGTTATTTCTAAACTTTCCTTTTAATTCTTTTTAAAAACTTTAAATTTTATGTACAGAGAGAGAGAGAGAGAACACATGGGTTGTACCAGGACCTTTTGCTACTGCAAATAAATTCCACATGCATGTGCTACATGAGTACTGGGAAAATGAACCCAGGTTAGCAGGCTTTGCAAGCAAGTGCTTTTAAGTGCTGAGCCATTATGATGAAGAATTTTTAACTGTGGAATTATGAATTAACAATTGCTAGGACAGATTTAGTCCCTTGAAATAAGGTTGAGGCAAGCAAATAGAAACAGTCAAGCTATATGTGAAGTACTTTAAGAATCCAAAATAATCCCAACAAAGTAACACTAATATTTCAGTCTAATTTAGAGGTTGTCATCATTTAATAAGTGGTTAATATTGCCAACTCTGCTTTGCTCAGTACATGGATTACTCTACCAAATCCTCATAAATACAAGACAATGGTCCCTATCCTGCAAATGGATAAAATGAGGCTCAGAGTGATTAAGTCACCAGCTACGTGTCACACAGCTGGACATAAGCCTAAGGAATCTAATGGTAGGAAAGATATAACTCCAATGCTGCTAGAGCAAGAAGTTAACAGCTGATCAATCATGCCAAACTCCGTGTCACCCTCCAGCTATGGTAAGGGTTATGATGATGTTAGACTAGGCTTAGAGACAGGCTTTCCTAGCTCTTATATTCAGAAATGACCCTAGAAATGAAATCAAGTTAATGAGAAGGCAACTGTCTAAACCCTGGCAGCCTGATTTGTTCAAGGTCACTATTCATTCCTTATATTATGAAATTTGTTTTCTTACTCCATTGCTCACTCTCCACTAGCCTAGCCAAGTCCAGTTGTTCTTGCTTAATTCCAAACTCCTCAGTAAAGTCTTCCGGAACTACCACATAAAATACATAATTAACTACACATGGGAGGGGGTCAGAAAGGCCTTCAGGTCAAACCAAGTGAAGCCAACTGATTTATTACAGTCTATGTGTTGTGGTTTGTGTACAAAGTATCTCCCAAATGGTTCACATGCTAAAGGTTTTGGTCATGAGCTGGTAAATCTAATCATTTAGAGGTATCCGGATCATGAAGGCATTAACTTCATCAATGGATTAATCAAATCATGAGTTCATAGCTGGTGAGTTATAAGCAAGTGGAGCCTGGTTGTAGGAGGTAGAGAGGTAAGTTACTTGGGGGGGGGGTGCCCTTGAAGGCTATACCTAGTCCCCAATCCTTTCTTGTTTCACTCTGCTTCCTGGCTGCTATGAGTTGGACAGCCTCCGCTGACATGTACGCACCACCATAATATTCTGCCTCACCTCAGGCCCAAAGCAATGGATCCAGCTGACCTTCAGGTACTTATCCCAGCTACACAGTCTAACTAACACACTATGGCTGCTTTTCTCCAGTGGCAGAGTTAAGCAGTTGCAAGCAACCGTATGTCTAACATAACTAAAATATTTAAATCCGGCCGTCTGCAGAAAAAGCTCCTCAACCTTTGGTCTATAATAATCACTCAGAATTCTTCTATGAATTTGTAATTAACTGCTTATATGTTTATGTTTGTTTTCTTAAATACAGTATGAAACCTTTGGGACGAGGACAGTGTATTAGGCCTATTCTCCCATGGAGTTTAAAGTTCAATTGGAAATAATAAGAAAATAATTGCAGTTGTCTGGTAGTAAACTGTTATGAAAGCAAAATTACAGCAGGTTAAACATAGGTAAAGTGAAGAGACAAGCCCCTTAAATAGCAGTCAGGGAAGGCCTCTCAGATGGAGAGATCAAAGACCTAAATGAGAAGGAGCAGTTATTAGCCACCTGGGGAAGTGCATTCTGAGCAAGAAATAGCACCAAGGCCTTGACATGGATGTGTGACTGAAAGGTCTGAGGCAGTGTGACAGGCAGCATGGTACTTGGCACAGATCCTGCAAGAAAGCTGGAAACATGACAGCGGACATTTTAAGTCAATGCTGTCACTGCTCAGGAGATGAGATAATGTGCCACCTTAAAGAAAAGAACCTGCATAAGGAAAACTAACCACAGAATAAAGCAGAGGCATGAGTGAGTCTACTACTACTACTGATAGGAGAAGGACACGTCAGACAATGCCCCACATATTTTAACTTACAGGAGCTCATGTAATCTTCACTAAGCCTTTAACAGATGAAAATAAGAGGTCAAAGAGGTGACTCAATGTGCCTTGGGTCACAGGTTGGTAGGACAGGACTTTAGGTCAGGTTGCCTGCCTGACACACCCAAAGCATGGTTGGGACCACATTTTCACCCAGCATGCATCACAGTTAACAATCATGGGCAGGCCACATTGATGAAAGAGCAGGAATCTCAGTACAAAAACAGATGGAAACCAAAGATGGCTACCCAGGAGGCATTCAACATTTTTAAGAAGTCATTAAGCAGTCCTAAAACATCATTTTAGGAAAGTCATCTTGGCAGAGAGGAGGGAAAATGAGAGAAAATAAAGAGCATGGGCAGGTGCAGGTGGTCCAGGTGTTAAGTGACTAGAGGTTGGGTATAAGAAAGGGCCACTGGTGATGGAAAGGGGTTAGTGGGTGGGAATGGGTCCAATGAAATTAGGAAGGTAGAGAACCAACTGACATGCACTATCTTGTGAATACCCTGGAGTGCTATTTTATGAAGTCCTCAGGATATTCATCTAAGACTAATTGAAATTTATATTAGTTAATTTTGGGTTGCTATGGCTAAAATATCTGACAGAAACAACTTAAGGGAAGAAAGGTTTATGTTGGCTCCTGGTTTCTAGGAATTTCAACCCAACCCAGGAAATGGGGTGGAGACTCCACATCAAAGTGGACCAGTCTGGAAGCATAGAGCAGCTGGAACCAAAGGGAAGCTACAACTTTCAAAGGTCCACTCTCAGTGATCTACTTCTGCTGTCTCCTCACCATCTTTAAAGCTCCACTGCTTCCAAAAATATCACTGCCAACTATTTAGGAGCCTAAAGGAGCCATTTCAGGTTCCATCTATAACACCAGTGCTTACCATTGCCCAAATATTTTAGTTCTTTGAGAATTCAATGCTACTGACCTTATTTTCCAGCCAAACAGCTTAAGAACCTTATTAAAGTTGTCATTCCCAAGACTCTGCTCACAGCCTTAGCCTGTGAAGCTAAGAATTTGTAGCCTGGGAAACTACCTCTGACTTACCTCTTTGTCTCAATGTTATAAACAGCTATGGCAGTGAAACATTTCAGAAAATTTAATAACCCTGGGAAACTAGGAAGGTTAGAATACAGGTTTTCAAACCTGTGCTTCTAAAAATGGGACAATTTTTTTTTACTCTTTTATACTTTAGAAGATCAAAATCCTGTTTCTGACAAAGAAAGGCAAAATCTATGCCTTTTCAACCTGAATACATTTGTTATAAGTCTTAACCATTTCTTTCCTTTAAGTGCATGGACAAGTAACACAGTATAATACAACAAAACAAACTTACAAAATTAGACAGGGGAATGAAAAGCCTCTGTCTTTGTTCTGGTTTGATTGCTTAATTATCTGTGTGGGGCATTCATGCCTTTCTGTAGCAAGGTTTCTACATTGGTAAAAAGTAAAGCTGGTTTAGGTGATCTTCCCAGATCTGATACCATGATTTACAATAATAGCTTTCATCTTTCCTCACAGGATGAATAGTAAAACCGAGAGAAAGTAAGCAAAGGGTTAAAACAACATGTTTGAGGAGAGCTTTTCCACAGCACAGTACTTCTGTTGTAGTTATTTTCTGAAAATTGGACCACTTTTGGCTCATGTTCTTTGTGAGACTGGAAGAATACACCACACATGTGGTAGACAGGACAGGAGGGGAGGGGAGGCGGGTTTCTTTTAAAGGGGCTGGGAGAGTATGGTTTCTCAATTCTGCCAATGAAAAAGCAGACCCCACCCAGGTGACCAGGGCTCATTCAGTTCCATAGCAGACACTGTTCCGGACACTTCAGAGAGGCTACGCAATCTGAGGCAAAAGACATGGAGAAGGCAGAAAGGAGAGGGGAGAACATGCTACTGGGAAAAGAGACAAAAGCCACAGAGATCATGAAAGGGACTAAGAAGGGTGGAGGAAGCCTCCAATACTCTTACAGTTCTGTGGCCATTGCCTACTCAACAGTATAGAGTCATAGAGCAATATGAACTCCTATATCATGTACTGAAATATATTGTAACTCATAAATGTGCACAATTCTTATGTGTCACCTAAAATATATTTCTAAAACATAAAACCTAATCCCATTTGAAATGGGAGAGAGTAGAGGTACAGAGAAGCCCAATATTACAGGATCATAGATCTAGAATGCCTTTCAAAGGCCCATGTGTTAAAGGCATGACCCAGCCTTCCTGGTATTACTGGGAGGGGTACTTTAAGAGGCAGGGCCTAGTAGGAGGTCTTTAAATCATTGGGGGAAGGGGGAGGATTGTTGGGCACCCGTCCCTTCCCTCCCCTCTTTTTCATTCCCTGGCCATGAGGTCAGTGGTTTTGCTTTGTCACACACTTCTGCCTCCAACCCAAACTCAACAGGGCTGATCGACTGTTGACTCTAATATTGCAAGGCAAAATAAACCTTTTCTCATTATAAGCTGATTATCTCAGGTATTTGTGACAGTAATGGAAAGCCGACTGATATATGTACTTCCATATTTCAGCCAAGAATTTCACTCATTTAAAAAAATTATTTCTTTGCAAGGAGAAATGAGAGAGAGAGAGAGAGAGAGAGAGAGAGAGAGAGAGAGAGAGAGAGAGAGAGAGAGAGAGAGAGAGAGAGAGAGCACACGCAAGCATGCAAGCATGGTACAGACTCCAACCACTGCAAACAAACTCCAGATGCTTGTGCATCTTGCTTTATCTGGGTACTGGGGAATCGCACCTGAGTCACTGTTAGTCATTGTAGACAAATGCCTTAACTGCTGAGCCATCCTTCCCGCCCAAGAATTTCCCTCATTTTAATGACAACTAGGAATACAGTGTCAGAGCAGTGGCCTGTAGTCACACAAGCCTGGTTTGCAACTAGCTATGCACCTTTTACCTACTTCTTCATCTCTGCTATCGGCCTGGAATGTTCTTTATCCCATTTCTGACCACTCATAGCCCACCAATCCTTCAAAATCACATTTTCCCAGAATATTTTAACCATCATTGCCTGTCCCCCACTACCTAATTATTTATGATGCCACTTGATGCTCTTCAATTTATTGCTTTTTTTGAGACAGGTTCTCACTCTAGCCCAGATTACCTGGAACTCACTCTGTAGCCCAGGCTTGCATTGAACTTCTAATGACCTTCCTACCTCAGCCACCATTCCCACCCTCTACATAACTTTCTTATACAGAGTTCTGTATTTCATCTTTTTTTGTTTCAAATCTCAAAACACTATCAATGTACAAAAAGTCTCAAAACATAGTTATGATACCCAAAACCAGTGCATGAATGTTCATGGCTGCATTACTCATTCCTAACAGGTAAAAAGTGAACAAGCTAGGCATGGTGGCACATGCCTGTAATCCCAACACTCAGGAGGAAGAGGTAAGAGGATCCAGTTTGAGGCCAGCCTGAGAATACATAGTGAATTGAAGGTCAGCCTGAGCTAGAATAAGACCCTACCTCAACCTCCCCCCCAAAAAGTGAACAAAATTTAAATGACCATCAATGAATAAACAAAATGTGGCATTCTCATGTAATAGAACGTCGTGTAGTTATAAAGTACTGATTAATGCTACCACATACGTGAACCTTAAAAATGCTAAGGTGAAAGAATTTAGACATAAGAGGTCATCTCTTGTATGATTTCACTTATGTCCAGAAGACCAAAATATACAGAAAGTTGATTGGTGTGGCCTAGGGCACAGGTGAGGAGAATTCTGAGGAGTGATATTAATGAACACAGGGTTTCTTTGGGGGGATGATGAAATGTCCTGAAATTAAATAGTGGTGAGTTTGCACACACCTATAAAAACAGTAAAAATTGCTGAACTGTAGACTTTAAAAGGTGAATTTTGGGCTTTACTGCCTCTCACCTCACTCACATTGAGAGCTATCTGTACTTTCTCTTCTTTCCTTCCCTTAATGTAATAAAGTCTCTCTAAACCTTAAAAATAGGTGAATTTTATTGTATGTGATTATTTAAATAATTTAAATAATAATAAAGGAAAAAAGGGCTGGAGAGATGGCTCAGCAGTTAAGGCACTTGCCTACAAAATCTAACGACCTGAATTTGATTCCCAGTACCCATGCAAAGCCAGATGCACAAAGTGGTATATGCCTCTGGAGTCCATTTGCAGTGGTCAGAGGCCCTGGTGTGCACCATTCTCTCTGTCTTTCTCTTTTCTATCTCTGTCTGCTTGGTAATAAATAAAAAAATATTTAAAAAGGACAAGAAAATAAATGTAAGCATGTTGCTATGTTCCTCAAATTTCTGGGTATATAAACACACCTAGTTTGCTACTAATCTAATGAGTTCTTGGGATTCTCTGACATCATCACCAAACTTAGAGCCTAAATGATGTAGTGTGGACAGAAAAGCCTGCATGTAACCAAGCTCACTAGGGGATGTTGGTGCAAGTGATTAGCCATGGCAAACATATGTATATTGTGAATTAGAATCAAAAGAGTTGTGTTCAGCTTCTAATACCACTGTTTCTTGGTTATATGGCCTTAGGCAAATTACATAACTTCTCTTCTACTTAGTTTTCCTAACTGTAAGATGTCATGCAGAGTGTATAAGACAGCGATAAGGTGCAGAAGAATACATGGCACACACTGATGCTTAATGAATGTAAAGCTCAATTCTAACCAGGTGCCAATTCTAGCCAATAAACCTTGGCTTTAGTCTTCTGGACATAAATGAAATCATACAAGAGATGACCTCTTATGTCTAAGCTGATAAGGGACTATGATATCAAAAGCACAGGGTAGGGTGATGGTGATCAGAAACAATTATAAAAATAATTAATCACTGAATTTTTTTAAAATATGAAAGAGAAAAGTAAGAAAAATATGAAAGAGGGCTGGGAATACATCTCACTGGTAGAGAACATACAAGGCCCTGGTTTCAATCCTTAGCACTTCTAAAATTAACCAACTTTAAATAGTATTATTATCTACAAACTATTTAAATTACATAATTTTCATGACTGTTTCTTGGGCCTGGGGAGATGGTACAGCAATCAAAGGTTTTTGCTCTGGCAAAAACAATGAGAGACCTTTTTCAAAGAAGGCTGAAGGACAGGATAGACACTCTGAAGTTATCTCTGCCCTCCACTTGCATGCACATGTGAGCACACACACACCACACACCATACCCCCCATAGACTCAAATAAAATGTAAAAAATCAGCAAAAAGATAAGTTAAAAAATTTCTAAAGGCTATTTAAGGAACAAAGTTGACACCTGTACTATACTTTTTCTTTGTATTTTTCTCTCCCTAACTACAATGTAAGATTAAACTTGTACCTTAAACTTCTTCCTCCATCCCTTGGACAGATAGAAAGACTCAGGGGAACAACTGGTCTGTTACCTTCAGGTCCCGGTGGATAATAGGAGTTTTGCACTGATGCAGGCGGGCCACAGCCTCACAGGTGTCACAGAATATCTGCAGCACTTCATTTTCTGTAAAGCCTGTTTGCAGGCGCTGGTTCATCAGGTTAACCACTTGGCCTCCTGAGAGAGGGGCAGGGAAAGGGGAGGTTATTATCAGGCAGACTTATAACTTACACCAAGGTGGTGAATGGTTGTCCAAGGAAAAGCAACCTGAACTAAACAGAGCTGATCACTAGCCAAGCCAAGACTCAACCTTACAGGTCTCAAGTCCCCACTTGGGATTTATTTTCTTACAACCCAATGCTTCCTAATGCATCAAAAACAGATTCTTATTATTTTTCTTTTTTTTTCTTTCTTTCTTTTTTTTTTTTTTTTTGTTTTGTTTTTGAGGTAGAGTCTCATTATAGCCCAGGGTGATCTGGAATTCACTGTGCAGTTGCAGGTTGGACTCAAACTCATCGCCATCTTCCTACCTCTGCTTCCTGAGTGCTAGGATTAAAGGCATGACCACTACGGCTCAAAACAGATTCTTGACAAAGCACACTGAGGTGAGCTGCCCTCATTATGTCTTTGGGGCTATAAGTAGAACTGGCATCATGGTCTTATTACTGTTGCCTAGGAATAATGTCCTTGTAGTTTACGAGATGAGGTCACAGCCCAAAACTGCCTTGCCTGGTAGCAGGAATCACATGGTACAATAGAACAAGGGGAAAGGAAGAAGAAGGCACTACAGTCTGCACTTCGGGGGAACATGTTCTTTCTGGCTTCACCACTTACTGTTTGGCCTATAGAAACTCAATAGCACCATTTCCTCTCAAGGACCAAAAGACTGGTGACCTCTCACAAGATTATCCAGATCCTGTATCCTGTCCCATTTGCTGTTTAAACATGGTCTTATCCAAAAAGGAATTGTCAGGAGGGAATAAATAGTCAAATTCAAATTTAGTAGTATTTTACAAAATCAGGTTAATAGTATGACAATGGCTGAAATTACTGGTAAGCATCACACTTGGGGGATAAGAAACATTTGACTTATGGGCAGTATACTTGAATGTAGAAAAATGTTAGTAGAACTAAGGGCAAAACAGGGCACCAAATAGTAAAACAAAGTACCAGATTTTGTTGCTTAAGTTGCTTAAGACCAATAAAACCAAGCTTCCAAATCATGGATATATGGAATGTGATTAACACATCAGTCAAGTCCATATATCTTTGTATTGCACATAGGACTTCTTAAGGTCAATGTCTGAAAACAACTTCTGAACTCTATGTTGAAAGTAAAGTCACCTGAATGTGATGTTACTACAAATTATTGTTTAGAGCAAGGGAGAGAAGGGCCATTTCTAACAGATGAAAAATGCTTTTCCTCCCTATCTCAAGTCCAGTGGTGTGAGAGGGCAGAGTGAGGAGTGGGGAAGCTACACTGGCTCTTTATTATGTGTCTTCATCATTTGTTTTAAAGCATCACAAAAAGCACATTCATTCTCATTTTCAAATGGTCTCATTTACAGACTCAACCAAACCTTCTTATAAGTAATAAATATGGGAGTCTGGTATTACCCATCATTTTCAATTGTTTCTGTGATAGCTCCTTGCCATTATGAGAACAAGGAAGAGTTGATAGCAGACCACATTAAAAAAATTTCTTAGATTTTTCTTTCTGGAACCACAACAGGTAGGATGCAACACACATGAAGTGACATGATACATATGCCCTTAACACTGAAGACGGTAGAGAATGAGAGCTTTAGTTGGGCCTATACACATACCTCTACAGAAGTCCATGAGAATGAGAACTTCCCAAACATCACCGCTGCTCACATTGTTGATACTGGAATCAATGTAGCCCACAATGTTCTTATGCCCTGATAGGTCCCTCTGTGAACAAGAGTGGAGAAGTATATTGTCATTTATAGACACAAGCAGGGACAGGATTATCAAAAAAATTGTTTTTATTATCACAGGTGATTAATTAAATACAGAGACAACACTTAACAGTGTGGAGAGGTGACAGAAAGGAATGGTCAAGAACAGTTTTCCAGGGTTCTCTAAGATCTCCAATAGCAATCCCATTGTCCTGCTGAGGCAGAGCACTTTCCAGAATCTAAGCTCAAAAAGCAAATGCATATAAGATGCCCATTTGCACAATGGCTCAGTGTTCCATGTACATCAGCGGAAAAGACCCCTATATAATATCCAGAAATAATGCTACAGAGGAATTGAGACAGAGAGACAGACAGAGAGAGACAGAGAGAGAGAGAGAGAGAGAGAGAGAGAGAATATGAATGAATGAATATGGGTGCACCAGGGCCTCTTGCTGCTACAAATGCCAGATGCACGTGCTACTTTGTGCATCTAGCTTTATATAGTACTGGGGAACTGAACCCAGGCCAGAAGGCTTTGTAAGCAAGTGCCTTAAACCACTAAGCCATCCTCTCAGTTCCTACACATGTAAAATACATAAAAAAGAATTAGCCAGATTTGTGGCATGTGATTGTAAAGAGCACTTGGGAGGTAGAAGCAGGAAGATCAGGAGTTTAAGGTCATCTTTGGCTACATTTTGAGTATGAGCTAGTCTGAGCTACATGAGACCCCATCTGGGGGAAAAGGGGGGGAAGGAAAAAAAAGTAGGGAGATTAGTTAAGAAGGAATTTAGTGTGGGAGTGGAAGGGGGATAAGAAAGGATAATGGGGGGTAGATACGATCAAAATACATTATATACATGTATGAAATTGTCAAAAAATTTTCAAAAAGAAGGGGGAGAAGCTCATAAGGTCCACCCCTCCCTGAGGATCTATAGGCAGTCAATGGTTGTTGGAGGAGGGAGAGACATTTTGTTGTAGTGATGTAGCCACTGTTGTTGTAAATAACTACTTACCCATGTTCCTGTAACTAAACTCCTTTGATCACCCCCCCCAAAAAAAAAGATGAACGTAGGAGGGGGACTTGTTGGAAGAGGAAAGGGAAACAGGGGCAATGGTGGGTGATATGATCATCAAAATACATCATATACATGAATGGAAATGTCATAATAAAATCCATTATTATTTGTAATTAATGTATGCTAATAGACATCTTTAAAAAAAGAACTGATGTTTTCTGGATTGCAGGGACCAATGAGAATAATTTGACCCTTTTTTCGTGAATAGAGAAAGATTTACAACCTGCAGCATGTAAGGAGAGTACAGAGTTGTTTACAAAGCAATGCCTTTTCAAACAAAGGAATCACAGGGGGTTTATTCAGAGAGCCTATACATATTCATACAGGAAAGCACCAAAGAGGTGGGCACATTCTGAGCATGCTCCAACTTGACTTTTAAATTTTAGACTGTTTTTCTCCCTTTAGAAAATACATGAAAAGAAAATCTGCCTTGCAAGCCTTAAGGGACTACAATGGTATCCAGATCTAAGTGGTTCACTTATAATTAAGCCCTTTAAGACAACCAACTGGGGTAAAATTTGGGGCATCAGCTGGACTGCATGTGACCTCTCAGAGCTGTGTGTGGAATTTCATTCCTCCAACAAGTACCTACTGAGTATCACATACATGTCAGGGCTCACTTTTGCATTCAAAATCATCTTACACCTTTGCACAGTCACTTCAAAGCCCACAGAAGCAGATCTCTCTAATGATGATTGTGATGGTTTGATCCAAGTGTCCCCCACAAAGGAATGTGTTCTGAATGTGTGATCCCCAGCTGGTGGCAGTTGGGGTACTTGAACCTTGTTGGACGTGTGTTGTTGAATGTGGGCTTATGGCTGTTATAGCCAGCTTCCCCTTGCCAGTGTTTGGCACACCGTTCTGCGGCTGTTTCCAGTATTGCGACGGAGGTGATGTCCACCTTCTGTTCATGCCATCATTTTCCCTGCCATCATGGAACTTCCCCTTGAGTCTGTAAGCCAAAATAAAACCATTCCTCCACAAGCTGCTTTTGGTTGGGTTCTTTTCTGCTGCAACAAGAAAATTGACTACAACAATGATGTTGAAATGTAAAGTCTTTAAAAACTAAGTTGGAGAAAGAAAATATGGCTATTATGATTTTATACAAACACAGGATAAAATTTTTTATTTGGGTATATATGTGTGTGTATGAACATACACATGCCAAGGTATATGTGTGGAGGTCAGAGGACAACCTTGAGGTGTCAGTCCTTTCCTTCTATCTTCTTTGAGATAGGGTCTCTCTTGTCTTTTATTGCTGTTGGGAAGGCCAGTCTAGCTGGCCCATTCATGTCCCATTGTTCCATTTCACATTGCCATAGTCATGTTGGGGTTACAGATGTGCACCTTTGTGGCAGGCTTTACATGGATGTGGGTAGACTGAATTTGGTCAGCAAAGCAAATGTTTTTAATCACTGAGTAATCTCAGCCACCAAGATGTTCATGTATGCAAGTGTACATGTATAGGGGCATGCTTGTACATGTGTGCATGGAGGCAGAGGACAACCTCAGATGCTGTTCTTCAGGAATACCATCCACCTTCTTTTTGAGACAGGGTCTTTCATTGGCCTGGAGCTTGCTAATTAGGCTAGAGGCTGGCTGGTGGGCCCCAGGGATCTGCATGTCTACTTCCCCAGTAGAGATAACATGTGTGTGCCACCATGCCTGTCATTTTTTACATGAGTTCTGGGGACTGGAGTCATGTGTGGGAGGCAAGGACTTTACCAACTGAACTATCTCCCCAACAACTAAAAATCAGTTGTTGCTGTGTACGGACACACATTTAATGCACATGTGTGGGCTCAATGCAAATGTGTGCACAGGCCAGAGGAAGACATTGGGTGGCTTCCTCTATTAATCTTCTGCCTTATCCCCAGAATCTTACTGAATCTGAAACTGTGAACCCCAACAATCCTCATGTGTCAACTCCCAAAAGTACTGGGGTTATAGGCATGTAAAACTTTTTTTTTTTTTTGGTGGTGCTGAGGACCGAACCCAGAGCCTTGTGCTTGCTAGGCAAGCACTCATCCACTGAGCTAAATCCCCAACCCCTTAAAAGTTTTTTTTTCAATCTATAGTTCAGGCTTTTTCTTCTTCTTTTTTTTTTTTATGTGGGTGCTAAGAATTGAACTCAGGTCCTCATGCTTGTGCAGCAAGTGTCCTTACCCACTGAGCCATCTCCCCAGCTTCCAAAACTAGTTTTAATAAATTGTTTTACTTTTGCTTTTAAAAACATAGGGGGAGGGCTGGAGAGATGGCTCAGAGGTTAAAGGCACTTGCCTCCAGTGCCTAAGGCCCTGGGTTCAATTCCCCAGGACCCACATAAGCCAGACCCACAAGGTGGTGGCTCTGGTGCTCTATCTATCTCTCTGCTTGAAAAATAAATAAAAAACATAGGGGAAGGCCAGGCATGATGGAACATACCTTTAATCCCAGCACCGGGAAGGCAAAGTTAGGAGGATTGCTGTGAGTTCAGGCCAGCCTGAGACTACACAGTGAATTCCAGATTATCCTGGGCTAGAGTGAGACCCTGCCTTGAAAAACCAAAAGAGGAAGAGGAAGAAGAAGAAGAAGAAGAAGAGGAGGAGGAAGAGGAAGAGGAGGAGGAGGAAGAAGAGGAAGAGGAGCTTAGTGAGGAAGGCCTTGATATTCTTTACCTGAGAATGGCTGACACTATCAAGACCTGCATAATAGGAGGGAAAAATGATGACATCAAAATAGAAGAGAGACTAGTTGGAAAGAAGGGATTCAATGGAGGCAGGATTTTGGGAGGGGGAGAGAAGGGGTAGTAGGAAGGGAGTATGATCATGGGATAGTTATATTTATGGAAGTTGTCAGTCAACAGTTTAAAAATTAGTTAAATGAGGTGAACAAAACAGGCCTCCGCATTCCCACAGTCCTCCTGTCTCCTTCAGCCCTTCTCTCCCATAGTGCCGTGCTCTTGCGATCCTCCTCCCTCCCACATTCCCCCGTGCTCCCACGGCCCTCCTCTCTCCTGTGGCCCTCCTCTCCCATAGTCCCCTATTCCTGTGGCCCTCCTCTCTCCCATAGTCCCCTAAGCTCCCGCAGCTCTCCTCCCTCCCATAGTCCCCCAAGCTCCCGCAGCTCTCCTCCCTCCCATAGGCTTCCCACCAGCTGCTGCAGCTTCTGTACTCTGGACCAGAGCAGGAACTCTTGCCACAGACAATACTGGCCTACACAGAGACACAGAGCTAGGCAGCAAGGCTGCTGCCCAGCCCCCTGAGCTACAGAGACAAGAAGAGAAAGCAGGAGTAACTCAGCTACCTCCACCCAGGCCTATACATATCTAAGAAAGTTGGTGAGACCTGATGTGTGTGCAAGAGGAAGGAAGCTGGTCAGTAGAGTGTGGGGGGGAAGGTGCTTCCTGTGGGCACTACAGCTGCCCCCTAAAGGGGAAGGGTGGAAAACAGGTCCAAGAGCTCCAGGCTGGTGAGGGGCACTGGCCTGTTTGGGCCTGGAGCTCCAGGGAACACAAACAGGAATAGTACCTGCAGTGGGGAGGAGGCCGATGTGGCGGCTCACAGCCTGAGCATTGAGGTGCAGGATGTTCCAGTCTGGTGAATGATAGAATCTGCCTGGGGAAAGGAGGCCTCAAATGGGAGAGATACTGGTTGAGTTTAAACCTAGTGGTCAAACATTCTGCCGGGTGGAATACACTGAAATGCACCCCCCAGAGGGTCTTGCTCCAATTCCAACTTAAGAGCAAAAGCTCTCTGGCAGGCATTTGCCAGAGGGGTGAAAGGGAGATCTCTAAACCTACCCTACTGGGATACGGAGGGGGAAGAGGAGCAATTAGGTCAGCTCTGAATACTCCTGAACCCCAGTATGAACACACAACAGTGACTACAGTCAGAGAAGATGTCTGACCCCCTATACTGTATACCAGACACTACTTCAGAACTGCTGGCACACCCATAACCTCTGCAACTAATGCATCTGTGGTTACAACACTAACCCAAACACAACTAGTATATAGAACAGAACAAGCCCCATGTACCCATCGAAATCTTGTAGTGATCCCCACAAAAAGAAAATGAGACCCTTATTCAGAAATGGGCAGAAACCAATGGGGGGGGGGGAACAACACAGCAATACAGGCTGAGACTACCCAACCTAGGACCCCTAATCCCACAATGGAAGAGGCCAATGAGAACACAGGGAGATAAAACCACAACCCCAAAATGAGAATTAAATAACTCCTGGTCATAACGGCAATGAGATCATGACCAGAATGATGGCTGAAGTGGTAGCTGTCAAAAAAGATGTAAATGAGATGAAACTCAACAGTGTGAGCATAGACATAAGACTGAACCTAATGGAGAAAAATGTGGCTGACAATCAGCTGATTAAGTTTGACAAGGAATTAACCAAACTCAAGAACGAATTCTAGGAGGCACTAGGAAAAAAAAAAAGTAGATTGGAAATTGGAACTCACCAGAGAAATGGAGACCATGAACAAAAATATATCAGAAACCAAAAATCAGAGGTTTTAAAAGCCTTTTTTAAATCCCCCAGTCCCAGAGTTGATAACCTAGAGGACAGATTCTCAGACCTCAAAGACAAAACAGCAGGGAGTTTATGGAGTTTAACAACACCATAGATCATCTAGACCTAACAGACATATATAGAACATTCCATCCCAAGGCCACAGAATATACATTGTGCTCAGCAGCCCATAGAACCTTTTCCAAAATAGACCATATATTAGGATATAAAACATGCCTCAACAAATTCAGGAAGATTGACTGTAGCCTCCTGCATCATTTCAGTAAAGTTAGAAATTAACAAGGGAAGGAGCAGCAGAAAATACTCCAACTATTGGCGACTGTTATAGTCAACTTACTCTGTTGCTGCAGAGAAAGAACCCAAGCAAAAGTGGCTTGTTGAGGAATGGGTTTATTTGGCTTACGGACTTGAGGGGAGACCCCCATCCTGGCATAGAAAATGATGGCATGAGCAGAGGGGTGGACATCACCTCCACCACAGCACTGCAAACAGCGGCAGGAAGGTACACCAAATACTGGCAAGGGGAAACTGGCTTATAACACCCATAAGTCCCCAACAACACAGCTCCACCAAGGTTGTAAAACCCAGTCTGCCATCAGTTGAGGATCGATCATTCAGAACACATTCATTTGTTTGTGGGGGACATCTGGATCAAACCATGACAGTCAGCCCCTTGCCTCTACAAACTAATAATCTTACATGATATAAAATACTATATGTTCACCTCAACTCCATAAGTCCCCACAGCTTTTCTTTCAACTGAGCCATAAAACAAAAAAGCAAACCCATAATGGCACAGAACATTCACACTGCTAAAGATAATATGAGACATGGCAAAAACAGATTGAACCAATACAAGATTTAAAACAAGCAGGGAAACCTCAATCTCTAACTCCAAGATCAATAATTCTAACCAGTAACAAGTCGCCTGGAGATTCGATTCCAACCCTCCAGCTCAGCTACTCAATCCATCAGAACTTCCGGTGTTGGCAGCTCTCCTTGGCAGCCATCCATAGTCCTGGAATTCATTGAGTCTCCACTTCAACCCACAGTTCATCTTCATGACTCCATTGGACATCCACACAGGCAATCCAACACATGTTTCACACTACCAATTGCCATTTTTCAAAAACAAAACTATATTGCAAATCCAATGACCCTCTCCTACTGCATTTGTTATACTCAATAGTACCAGGTGGGCTAACTTGTTAATCCAGGGGGAAACAAAGCATTCACACCCCTTACTTCAAAAAGTCCACATTCTTCCTGCTGTTCCAATGCAGACCACCTGGCCCAGTCGCAATGGTTGTAATCTCTCAAACAATTGCAGCTGAACAGGCAGCAGTTTCGGTCCAAAGATTTCATTTCTTCTGTGCCATCTCCATCTGCTCACACCAGTCCATTTCTATGCAAAGCAACCTGCACAATCTCAGGACACAGGCAGGCAGAACGCAGCAAGCCTCTCATGCAAACTGCTTCTGGCACAGTTCCCACAAACTTCTTTCTCACCTTTGTAAGCCAAATCTCACAGTCCACAGTTCTTACTTCATTTAGGACTTTTGACTCTGACCAGAATGGTCTATCAAGCTGTACTTACAGCACTGCAAGGCATCTCTTAGGACGAGGTTTCAAATCCTTCCATTATCCTCCTTCAGATCAGTTCCAAAAGGCCACGCGACAAGATCAGAGTTCTAGCAGCAACAGATGACCCTGCTCTCTGGTACCAAATCTGTTGAAGTCAACTTAATCTGTTGCTGCGCAGAAAGAACCCAAGCAAAAGTGGCTTGTGGAGGAATGGGTTTATTTGGCTTATGGACTCAAGGGAAGATTCCATCATGGCATGGAAAACGATGGCATGAGCAGAGGGGTGGATATCACCTCTGCCACAGTACTGCTAACAGCAGCAGGAAGGTGTGCCAAATACTGGCAAAGGGAAGCTGGCTTATAACACCCAGAAGTCCACCCCCAACAACACAGCTCCAACAAGGTTGTAAAATAAAAAATGTTGAGGATCAAGAACAGGTGGGAGTCACCTGGATCAAACCATGACAGTGACTGAACAATACGCTATTAAACAATGAATGGGTGAATCAAGAATTCAAAAAGGAAATTGAAAAATTTCTAGAAATAAATGATAAGGAAAACATACAAAACCTATGGGACACAATGAAGGCAGTCCTAAGGGAAAAAATTCATAGCCCTAAACGCCTTCATAACAAAGACAAAGATCTCAAATCAATCATGTAACCACCATCTAAAGGTACTGGAATCCAATCCTTGGAGCTCAAGGTGAAAAAAAAATAATTAAGATCAGAGCAGAGATTAAGGAACTGGAAATGAAGAAAACAATCAAAAAATAGATGAAAGAAGGAGCTGGTTCTTTGAAAAAATAAATAAGATTGACAAACCCCTGGCCAATCTAATTAAACAACCACAAAACAAAACAAAACAAACAAGCAAACAAACAAAGAAAAAACAAGAACCAAATCAACAAAATCAGAAATGAAAAGGGAGAAATCACAACAGACCTAAATGAAATCAGAAGAATCATCAGATTCTTCTAAAACCTCTACTCCACAAAATTGGAGACCATGGAAGAAATGGATGAATTCCTGGACACCTACCACAGCTTAACCCAGAGCAGATAAGGCTCCTAAATAAACCTATTACATCCATGGAAATAGAGAATGCAGAAGGAGGGGAAATTGATCAATGACAGCTGGAGTAAACAGAGACCACTGACATGAAACACAATCTGCGGTCATGAGTAAGCTGACCACACCTCCTACTGGGAGAGAACAGCAAAACAAGAAAGGAGCAATTGTGCAATGAAGGAGCCTGGGTCTGGGGGAGACAATCAACAGCTATTAAATTTGGCCAAATATTCCACTCAGTGAGGGGGAACCCTTGATTGGAAATGGGGATTTAGAGCAATATGCACCGGATCCCATACTCTTGGGCTCCCAAGAAAAGATGCACTATGCGAACATCTGACAGGGAGGCTACTAAAAATAGAAACTAGGTAATCCAGAATGGTGTATATTTGTTAACCTATACTGTTCTCACTCTCTGATGGAGATTGTGTTTGTATTTTTCAGGATATAGCGAGTGAGCTGTGGTCCATATAACCCTACCACCCGACAGCAGGCAAAAAGCTGAGATCATGGCAAGAGATGAGCCACCACAGTCATATTGTGGAGGATCCATATGGAACCCTGCAGAGAAGGACGGGATGAACAAGGGACCCATAGCCACAGCCATTCAACCAACTCAGGATAAGCCAAATGTGTTTGTGTTTTTCAGGATGCAATGAGAGAGCTGTGGCCCCTCTAACCCTACCAACCAACCGTAGGCCGATGGCTGAGATCCTGGCAAGAGAGGAGCCACCACAGTCATATTGTGGAGGATCCATAGGGAACCCAGCAGACAATGACAGATGAACAAGGGACCTATAACCACAGCCATTCAATCAATACAGGATAGGCCAATGAGACAGAAACCAAGGATTTTCGACACAAGGACCCCTAAGCTCGCAACATTAAAACAGCCTTAATACTCACCCACCACGACTCAGGGAACTGAGCGGAAGAGGGGGTGGAAAGATTGTGAGAGCCGTGGTGGGGGATACTGTCCAGAGGCATGGCACCCATCAGTAATAACTCACTTGGGCCAGGAAGACCGGGCTGAGTACTAGGATATCCAGGATCCCTTGCCACAAGGACTAGTACAGACAGCCCACGGAGGAGGATATCCAACTGATCAGGGATGGGGAGGGGGGGAATTGGGGAATTCAGGATAACAACTCATTGTTTGCCCACTAAATAATGTAACTCATTATGAACAATAAATATATATTTGAAAAAAATAATAAAATCAAACAGCCCCCTCACAAAATGGAGCATACATCTCAACAGAGAATTCATATAGGAGGAAACACAAATGGCTAATTCTCACTTAAGAAAGTGCTCCTCATTCTTAATTATCATGGAAATGCAAATCAAAACTACAATGAGATTCCACCTTACTCCAGTCAGAATGGCAATCATTGAAAAAATCCTACAACAATAGATGCTGGCAAGGATGTAGGGGTTAAAAGAACCCTCATTCACTGCTGGTGGGATTGCAAACTTATTCAACCACTGTGGAAAGCAACATGGAGTCTCCTGAATAGAATGGATATAGAGCTACCAATGGACCCAGCTATCACTCTACTAGGCATCTACCCTGAAGATTTCACACCTCAGCACAGAGACATTTGCTCAACTATGTTTATAGCAGCTCAATTCATAATAGCTAAGAATTGGAATCAACCCAAATGCCCATCTCTGGACAAATGGATATCAAAGTTATGGTACATTTACATGATGGAATTCTACTCAGCTGAAAGGAAAAAATGACATAGTGAAATTTAAAGTAAAGTGGTCAGTCTTGGAGCAGACCATACTTAGCGAACTCACATAAGAACAGAGTCAAATGCTGCATATTCTCCCTCATACGCAGTTCATAACCAGGTTAAGCTTAAACTCTAAGCAAACCTGAAAGGTGAAATGAGGGACTGTAAAAGGAAATGTAAGGAATGGGGGGAGGGGAGGGAGGACCTATATAATAAGCTAAACTAATAATGAATCAAAACCATAAAACCCTTACTTTCATACAGTAAGCTCTCGAGGAAGATGTGGGCATAACCTGGTAAGAGGGGCCATGAATAGAATGGGAGGAAGCCTAACCTCATGAAAAATTGGTCAGACCTGCAACTCCCTGTCCCAGTCATTGGTTTCTTCCCATACCGAGCTGTTGATCAAAGAGACCCATGATGTCCTCAAAACAAGACAGGCTTCTGTCAAGGCCCTTGAATACCTGCTTCAGGCCAAAGGTAAGATCCTATTGCTGAATAAACTACAAAAACTCATCACACAACATCAAGAAACCCAGCGAGATCCCGAATGGCAACCAGCTCCCAGATGGTAGCATATGCAGTGCTGGTAGACACTACATGAGCTGCCAGGGGAAATTGGTCAACAATATCTGGAGTAAGCAGAAACCTCTGATATAAAATTCAGACCCCTGTCACGAGAAGGTTGAACACTAGGCTTTATGGGAAAGAACAGTGAGTCAAGAAGTGAGCGCTTGTGCAACCCAAAGCAGAAGTACAGAGACACTTGAGATCTCAACAATAAAGCAGACTTAAAACTCACCCACCATGACTCAGGGAACTGAGCGAAGAGGGAGTGGAAAGATTGTAAGAGTCATGGTGGGGGAGAATATCAAAAGACATCGCTCCCCTCAGCAATAACACACAAAAGGTGGGGGGGGGCACCTGGCTACCTCCTGTGCTATTCATAACCTCTTACCCCATGGAATGAATGATCCAGTATGCCCACTGAGGAGGGCCCCAGTGAGTTGGGGAGAGGGAGGAGTAAATTGGGGGTACCATCATAAGATTTGCTCATACACTGTATCTAATTAAAGATAATAAAGATATATATATACATATACATATATATGTATATATATGAGAGAGAGACTGAGTCTAATACTACAGGAAAAAAAAAAGCCTATGAGTGGGGGGAGGTAGCAAACATCTGGTTCTATGTGTGTGTGTTTGCTTCCAGACTTGGGGCTCTGGAGAGTACCATTGCTCAGGAGGACAATGGCATTGCTACTACAAATCTCAGAGATCACTGGAAACCTACTGTCGACAGTTTGACAATGAGATCAGAAAGTATTGCCATCCTGAGTCTTAGTGGGCATGCCTGTGATCCTAGCACACAGGAGGATTGGCAGTTCCAAGTCAGCCTGGGCACATCTTCAAGCTATGCCAAGAACTAGGAATTGCCCAGTGGTATAATACTTGCCTAGCATGCTCAAGGCCAAACTTTTAACCCAGATTTTCTATAAACATCAAGTTTATCAGGGGTCCTACTCAGATGCTTACAGCATGGAACAAGGTTCTATCCCTAGCCTCTAAATTCCGGTCTCAGAATTCCTAATTTAGAATCTAAAGACCTTATAAGGAAACTGAGGACTCAATTCCTAAATATACTTATGAAAACCTTGATATTTATGCTCAGAAAATGAAGATGGCATTCAAAACAGCGTATCAGTAACATTTCACAATTACCAATAGTATAAATGAGCACTGCATGTGACTCATTCCCATGTGTACATGTAAGCACACCTGTAATTTTTGCTCAGGTCATCCCTTCCTTGGAATTTCAGCCTGATAACTCACACTCCTCATGTTGACAGTTTTTGCATTTGTACAAACTATGTTTCCAAAGAAGTGCCTCTGCTGGCTTTGACTGCTCGGATTCTTGTTTCCTGGTTTTATGACTTGGTACAGATGGTGCTACTTCTGCAAGCATGATTCTGTAGACCCTACTAATCAAAGTTTAGCTTTTTAAGATGAAGAAAATCAGTTCTAAGGTCTGGAATTCATTATTGTTTGTTTGTTTGTGACTTTACTCTTCCTTTCTATTTCCCCATAACCCTATATTTTCTCTACGGCTCTTTTCAAGGACAGCTACTCACAGCTCACAGGCAAAAATATCAAGTCTAGTGCAGCAGTAAAAGAAAATGACACCTAGGTTGGCCCTGGAATTTTTTTTTTCTGAGACAGAGAGACAGAGAGAGAAAGAGAAAGAGAAAGAGAGAGAGAACAGAGAGAATGAGAGAGAAAGAAAGAGAGAATGGGGATGACAGGTCCTTTCGCCACTGCAAATGAACTTCAAACACATGCAGCATTTTGTGCAGCTGGCTTTACGTGGGTACTGGGGAATTAAACCCAGGTTGTTAGGCTCTTCAGGCAAGTGCCTTAACCACTGAGACATCTCTCCAGCCCTAGCCCTGGAGTTCTATTTGAGGCATTCTTGAGTTTCTGCTACCTACAAAGTACTAGACATTTCTCTCTCCCTACACCTACATTCATATACTCTCCCTTTCCCAAGTCTTACTAATTAACTCTGTAATTACTGCATTGGTCTTAAAGGTCACCTAGAGTGTACTCTATAGCACTGTAGCTCAGACTTTAATCTTCATGTGAAACACTTTGAGATCCTGCTCAAAAGTATATTCCTAGCCATTCTAAGGTAGGCCATGAAGTTCCAAGTTTCTCAGCTGTGGAGCACTTTCCCTAGCAAGGATCTACAGAGGCACTTCTCCACTCCAAGTGTGGATCACAGACACTGACTGCTCAACAGTTGCCAGTCTGCAAGTAGATAAAAAGCTTGTTGATCAACTCTCTAAGCTCTCTAAGGGTATAGTAATTCATCGATTTATGTTCTGACACTCCATCCTTAAATAGCACTCATACATTTGTCTTCATTTTAAAATGTGTGTGTGTGTGTGTGTGTGTGTGTGTATGCCATAGCACATGTGTGGAGTCACAGAACAACTTCAAGGTGTCCGTGCTCCACCTTTCCTCCTCAGCTTGTCCTGTTACTTTTTTTTGTCAATTTATCCAAAAAAAAAAAAAAAAAGGAATAAGACAAACTGAGAGGAAAATAATTTTTTGTATATTTGTTTAAAAAGCTTGTACATTTAGGCTGAGGAGGTAGCTGAGTTGGTAGAGTGCTTGTCTAGCATGCAAGAAGCCCTGGGTTTAATCCCCAGCACTATATAAAAACATGCATGGTAGAGCGCGTCCGGGACGAAGCGCGACCGCCTGGGAAGCGGGCAGCCGGCCCGGCGACGCCGACCACGTTTTCCCAAACCTGGGCGCAGGCGAGCGCGCCCGCAGCTGGAGCGATGAAGATGGTCGCAACCTGGACGCGGTTCTACTCCAACAGCTGCTGCCTGTGCTGCCATGTCCGCACGGGCACCATCCTGTTCGGCGTGTGGTACCTGATCATCAATGCTGTGTTCCTGTTGATTTTACTGAGCACTCCAAACCAGTATCCCTTTTCAAGTTCTGAGCTCAGAGGGGACTCCGAGTTTATGGATGATGCCAACATGTGCATTGCTATTGCAATTTCCCTTCTCATGATCCTGATCTGTGCAATGGCCACTTATGGAGCATATAAGCAACACGCTGCCTGGATCATCCCATTCTTCTGTTACCAGATCTTTGATTTTGCCCTGAACACCTTGGTTGCCATCACTGTGCTTGTTTATCCCAACTCCATCCAGGAATACATTCGGCAGCTGCCTCCTGACTTTCCCTACAGAGATGACATCACGTCAGTGAATCCTACCTGCTTGGTCCTTCTTATCCTTCTCTTTATCAGCATCATCTTGACATTCAAGGGTTACTTGATTAGCTGTGTTTGGAACTGCTACAGATACATCAATGGCAGGAATTCCTCTAATGTCCTGGTTTACGTTACCAGCAACGACACTACGGTGCTGCTGCCCCCGTATGATGATGGTTCTGCAGTGAGCGGCACCACCAAGGAGCCCCCGCCACCGTATGTGTCTGCCTGAGCCCATGCGCTTGTGGTGGAGCTGAGAGCAGAGGGCCACTCCAGCTACCTGAGCAATAGTTCTGTAATTCCACCTCCAAGACGAGCTCATTGAGCCTGTTTGTTTTCAAATACCACATTTTAAGTTGGATCCCTTTGTTGTTGCAGTTTGTCATAGGCTTTAGCTGGTGCACCTGGGGTAGCGTAGCTATAGAATTCCCCCAAATCTTGAT
>PVHP010009907.1:15211-49195 GCA_004024765.1 Zapus hudsonius | reverse complement strand
TTTTTTTTTTTTTTTTTTTTTTTTTTTTTTTTTTTTTTTTTTTTTTGGTTTTTTGAGGTAGGGTCTCACTCTGGCCCAGGCTGACCTGGAATTCACTATGTAGTCTCAGGGTGACCTTGAACTCATGGTGATCCTCCTACCTCTGCCTCCCCAAGTGCTGGGATTAAAGGCGTGTGTCACCACGCCCGGTTGTCCATTTGCTTTCTACTTTTTCTTTTTTTTTTTGAGGCAGGGTCTCCCCTAACCCAGGCTTACCTGGAGCTCACTCTGTTGTCCTGGCTGGCCTCTAACTGATGTGAGCCATCTCAGCCTTGAGAATGCTGGGAATTAAAGGTGTGACCCACCATGCCTGGCTCCACTTTTGTTTGATAATGCCTTTGAGAGCAATGGAGCTTTTCTCAGGTCTCGGAAGTGCTGTAGCTCAGGAGTTACTGTGCCAGGCATTCGAGGCAACACAAAGCTCCTATAGAGTCAGTGCCGTCCAGGTTCTGGTCTTAGGAGTTTCTACTAATGAAATCCACAGACCATACAGGATGAAGTTCAGAAGGGTTTTATTATGGAGTTTATAGAGAGGGAAAGAAGGCAGAGTCTTGCTGCCAGATGTCCAGGTACTTGGCTAGGTTTCTAGGGAAGGTACTCCTTTAAGGAAAAAGAAATAGGGACCAGAGTCTCTGACAGGCTCAGGGACACTTCTGTCCTTAGCTGTACTTGTAGTTTACTGAAAGATGAAGAGGAGTGCTGGGTGTGGTGACCCACGCCTTTATTCCTAACACTGGGGAGGCAGAGGTTGGAGGATCCCTGTGAGTTCAAGGCCAACCTGGGACTACAGAGCAAATTCCAGGTCAGCCTGGGCTACAGTGAGACCCTTTTACCTTGGGGGGAAAAAAAGATAAAGCGGAGCAAAGTTTACTCCACAGTGGAGGAGGTAGAAAAACAAACTCTCCCTGTGAGGAGGGCTTCCAGAGCTGGAGCTGGGCTTCTTGAGTGAGGGAAGCCCCTCCCCCACCCAGAGTCTGTGATTGGCCAGTTTAAGCAAGCACAGAGGCACTGATTGGTCCACTATGTACAGCACTGAGCGTGCCCTGAGATTAAAGCCCTTCCCTCCCTTTATTGTTATTATTATTTATTTTGTTTTTTTTTTTTTTTTTTGAGGTAGGGTCTCACTCTAGCCCAGGCTGACCTGGAATTCATTATGTAGGCTCAGGGTGGCCTTGATTCATGGCGCTCCTCCTACCTCGCCACACCCAGTTTGGCTCTGTAGGTTTCTGAAGGGACACTAAGTACAGTAGAGATGCAGGCCAGCAGCTGTTCGTGGGACCAGCACCTCTCTTCTGGGTCAGTTTACTAGAGTTGAGCTAGTTTGTTGGGCTCTGTGGTTGCTGAGGTTACCTTCTGTGCACCCTGGACTGTCATGCTCTCTGGGTGGAGCTGGTTTGCTGGAGGACCCTTCCTGCATCTCACTGGGTCCCATGAACCCTCATTCTTACTTCTTGATGCTTGCAGACTTGGGGCTGGGGTGGTGACAGAGATGTTCTCTGAGGCCCTGGTCTGGTGGCAATGGTAGGCAGACCTTGTGTTTTGGGGTCTAGAACAGGATGTGAAAGGGATCTTGTTCCTTCTCCAGAGAAGGAAAACCCATGAAGGGCTGGGCTTAGTGGATTTGGCTCCTCCCCAGAGATAGGGATTTTTCTTCCTTCTAATTAGTGGGGGTTTAGGGAACAGCAGGGTGTCCTTCCTGCCTTTCCCCACACATCTGAAGGCTTTGTTCCCTGATGGACTGGGGCCATGCCCCCCCCCCCTCAAGTAGTGCCTCCCCACCAGACTTGGTCTTCTAGGTTTCCAGTGAGTTTCTTATGGAGCTTTGTGTAGAAGGGCCACGCGTGGGCGTGTTACTCCCAGCTTTCAGGGTCCTGTTGTGATCAGCTTAGAAGTCCTGACTGCAGAGCATTAGCTCTTGCTTATGGCAGAGCCGGTGGTGCTCTGCCTAGATTTGTAGGGTCCCCACTGACACCTCCCCATTTGTTTGCTTCAGCTTGCCACCGGTAAACAACATGTCATTGTCTCCATGAACACATGTGAGGGTTGGGGGAGTGCAGTTCGCATCAGTCTATTAAGAACATCTGAGGTCACTCTCCTGGTCTCCTTATGCCTCTTTCGTGAACTTGTTAGATGGGCTTTGTTCTTTTGTTGCTTTTTCCTTGTGGTTTGATAACAATTTCTAATTTTCTTGGGATGTTCCTAAATATTTTCTTTGTAAAACACTTTTTCCATTGCAATTGGGCATCCACACAGCGAAGTGCATTCATAATGTGAACATTTCATATGCGTTTAAACTCCATCCTTCTGTCAGCACCTATATCTCCTTTTCACCTTTTGAACCTGCAAGGGCCATGATTTGGCCCCTCTCTTTTCTCTCCCCCACACCTGTCCTTCCATCTGCTGCACGTGACCATCTAGGACCTAAGTCCTAGCAACTGCTTGTTACAGTGTGTGCACCAAGCTTTAAACATCAAATATGAGTTTTGCTGATTTCTTTGCTAATTATGTTTTTTTTTTTTTTTTTGGTCAGGGAACATTATCACACAACTCTTACACAGTTACACTGTCCTTCCAGGTGACTAATGTCCCAAGACTTGGGCAGTGTATAACCTACCCCATAATACAATATACATGGTCCTGCCTGATTTTCTCAAGTGTGACGAGGTACTATTGTTGCAATCGTAATTCCCTAGTGGCTCTTTTTTTTTTTTTTTTTTTTTTGGCTTTTCGAGATAGGGTCTCGCTCTAGTCCAGGCTGACCTGGAATTCACTATGTAGTCTCAGGGTGGCCTTGAACTCATGGCAATCCTCCTACCTCTGCCTCCCAAGTGCTGGGATTAAAGGCGTGTGCCACCATGCCTGGTTTAGCTTCTGGCTTTTTAAATTTTAATTTTTTTGTTTTTAAATTTTAATTTTTATATTTATTTAATTGAGAGAAATAGGTAGATAGAGAAAGAGAACAGACGTGTCAGGGCCTCTAGCAAACTCCATACTCATGTGCCACCTTGTGCATCTGGTTTTATAGGGGTACTGGGGAATTGAACTGGGGTCCTCAGACTTTGCAGGTAAGTACCTTAGCTGCTAAGCCATCTCTCCAGCCAGCTTCTGGCTTTTTACATAGTGCATGGGGATCAGACTCGGGTGCTCCAGGTTTAGTGGTGAGTGCTTTATGCACCGAGACATTGCTCCAGCCCCTCTCTGAGCACTCTGAGGAGTTATTCCTGGTTATTTTATTGCAGCCAGATGTGAGCTCTTTTGTGTCTCCCTTAGACCCTTAGATGTACAGTCCCACATTGCTTATGAACAACGGGACCCCTGAGCTGCTTGAAATAATTGGGCATATGATTTTGTGGGTCGCTGACTGAAATGTCATATGCAGGGCACGCTGTCTTTGGTTTTATATTCCCATAAAAGCTACTGTCTTCAGGCTTTTTTGATTGGGGTTGATGCTATTTTTATAACCTCTACTTTAGCTTTGGTCAACTATGAAAAACCTTTTTTAAAATTTGTCTTCAAATATTGCTTCTGGCCCATTTTTGCCTCTCCCCCAGGGGCTTGTTTTCCAGGCCGGCACTGTGGGGCTCATGTCTCAGGCCTTTCACTGTATTGTCCAGTCTTCTCTCTGCTTCGACTTGAACACTTCCTTCTGCCCTACCTTCCACTTCACTAATTATCTCTTTCACTCATTCTAATCTGTTTTTAAAACCCATTCAATGGATTCATAAGTGTTGAACTTTTCTGCTGAAAGTTTCTGTCTTCTAGTCTGCTTTTCTTCTTTAAAAATATTTGTGCTGGAGAGATGTCTCAGTGGTTGAGGTGCTTGCCTGCAAAACCTAATAACCTGAGTTCGATTCCTCAGTACCCACGTAAAGCTAGATGCACTAAGTGGTGCCGTGCATCTGGAGTTTTTTGCAGTGGCTGGAGGCCCTGGCATGCACATTCTTCTCTTTGTTTCTCTCTCTCTCTCTCTCTCTCTCTGCATACAAATAAATTTAAAAAGATACTTTATTTGCAAGCAGATAGATAGATAGATAGAGAGAGAGAGAGAGAGAGAGAGAGAGAGAGAGAGAGAGAGAATCTGGGCATGCTGTGGCATCTAGCCACTGCAGATGAACTTGAGGAACATGTGCCACTTTGTGCATCCAGCTTTATATGGGTATGGGGAATTGAACCCAGGTCGTTAGGCTTTGCAGGCAAGCACCTTAACTGCTGAGCCATCTCTCCAGCCCCTCTTTTTCTTTATTTTTTTTTTCAAAGAATTCACTATGTAGTCTCAGGGTGGCTTCTAGTTTAACTCACAACAGTCCTCCTACCTTGGCCTCTCCCATGCTGGGATTAAAGGTGTGCACCACCATACCTGCCCCTCTTTTAAAAAATATTGTGAGCTAGGAAGAGGCAGACATAAAAAGAGAGTGAATATAGGCACGCCAGGGCCTCCTGCCACTGCACACAAACTCCAGACACACGTGCCACTTTGTGCATCTGGCTTTATGTGGGTACTGGGGAATTGAACGCGGGTCATCAGGCTTTTCAAGCAAGAGCCATTCACCATTTAGCTACATCTCCAGCACCAGTCTTCTTTCCTGAACACATTATAATCAGTTACTCTCAAGTTAGTCTGGTCTTGTCCACACCCTCTTCTCCCATGGCTCATTACTCCTGGATCTGCTTCTTGGGGTGGTTGGGTCATGTGGTTCTCTTGGGAAGGATTAGCTTCAATTCTGGATTCAGAGTACAGCTATGGAAGGAAAGAATTTATTTTGGCTTACAGTTTAGAGGGAGAATGTGGCAGGGAGCAAGGTGTCCTCCCTCATCTGGCCACTGGGTGCATAAGGGCCCTATCCATTTGTACTCACATTCTTTGTTCCAGAGAAATGTCTTCAGTCGTCTTTGATTCGTTCCTCTCATTCCATTTTCTCCTTCTGAGACTCCCATCTGATGGACAGCCTTGCACTAACCTGCTGTGCTCTGACCTCTCTGTCTCCCTCTTCCTTGCTCATTTCTCACCGCAGCAACACAGGCGCTGTTTCAGCCATCCCGACTGAGGTGCACACTTTTCACTTCAATAACAGCAACCAGACATCTTTCAGCCATAGCCCATCATTCCACTCATTTATCATGTACACCATAATGTCATTCTTTGTAATTCACAGCATCTTGGAGTGGAGGGCGCACTGTGGTCAGAACATCACTTGTCCTAAGTCACCCAAGTCACCAATCTGGAGGGCTCTGATCCCCAACATCCATCTTGGCAGGGCTGGCTCCTGGGGTTTCTTGTCTCCTGGAAGCACAGGCTGAGCTGAACATTTCTCCAGGATGCAATCGAACCAATGCTGGCCTGGATTCTAGAAGGATCCAAGCCTTGGTCTGGCTGGGGTGGGAGGTGGGCTCCAACTAGACTTTCATGAAAAAACTTTGCTGAACTTCCAACAAAGTGCATGCTGACAGGCGAAGCAGTTGAGAAGGGTGGGCTCATAACCACTTGGTTTAGTGTTCACAGGAAACGGGTAGTACCTATGTGTTGGCCCTTCAGACAGAAACCAGTTAGCTACTGGGGCCAAATTTAGACGTTGCCTTTATTCGAGGGGGTGGCTGTGTGGCTCTGGAGCATGGCTGTCTGCACCCCTTTTGGTGCTCCCGGAGTGTCGGTGTCAATCTGGACTGGACTGCGGGCAGCAGCATTCTAAGGGCAAGCCTCTTGACCACTGAGGGCAAATTCCCTGCCATGTTTTCCTTGACTGCTGGGGCTTCCCTCCAGTTCCAGTAGCATGGTGCTTGGGCTTGCTGTAAGTGCTCACATCCCACTTGACCTGCTTACCAAAGCTGAGACCTTGGGCGAGTCATTAACCTCCGTTTCCTCCTGTGTGAACCCTTGTTATAAGGATGGACCTCCAGATTCCAGACTGGGCGCAAAGTCACTTAGGGAGACCTTGTATCTGCCACTCCTCCCCCAACTGCCTGGCTCTGACTTTGGGGATATGGAAAGCACCAACTTGGGAGAAGGGTAGTCACAGAGAAGGCACACAGAGAGGAAACGAAAGGGCCCCCCTGAGCCATCTTTGGGGATGCTCTTCAGGTGGCCTGGCCACCCCACTGGAGGGTCAGCCAGGCCACGACCACCTGTGAGTGTATGCGTCTCGTTGAGGGTCCTCAGAGGATACCTTTCCAGACAAGAGGCCCTGCTGAGACTCCACGTCTATGTGGGAACCTGTTGGGGGATCAGGGCTGGCTCCTCTTCCCGACTCTACAGCACCACGCGGGTTCCCCACGCGGCTCTGATGTGCCTCCACTCCCTTGTCCCCAATGCACTGCCCACGGAGCTGAGCATGGCACGGAGGGCCGAGTGGGTGCTTGGGGACGAGGTCGGGGCTTTCTTGGTTCCTGACCTTGCACATGCTCCCTGAATCTGCCATGACCAAAGGCCTCCCGGCCCTCGGGGCCCCAGATGCCCGGCACGCTCCCGCTGCCCCGTGACTGCGACCCCCGGGCCCTGAGCCGCTCCCCGGGCCCCGGGCCCCGGCCTTGGGTCGCGCGCCCTGGGGACCTGCGCGCCCCCGGCGTCGGACCCGCCCCGTGACGCATTTCCAACCACCCGGAATCGCGGCCGGCCAGCGCGTACCCGATGCCTCGGGGGGCGCGCCTCGTGCACGCGCCCAACCACGTGACCCTGCCCGGCCAACCGGCAAGCCAGGATTTGGGGATAAAGCGCGACCCCGCGACAGTTGCGGCGGGAGAGCGGCGGGGCAGAGAGCGTGACTCGTCCGCTCCAGTACCGCCTGTGCTCACTGCCCTTCCCGCCGTCGCCGCTGCGCAGCCATGTCGGAGGAGAAGCCCAAGGTAAGCCTGGCCACGCCCGTCCGCAACGCAGACGCCTGGGGTACCGGACTAGCCCGCCGGGACCGGGGCTGCGCGGGAACAGGGCGCCGGCGGGACCGCGCCCGGCCCTAGGCGTCCCCTCCCCCCACGCCGCCGGCACCCCTCCCCCACCGGCGCCGCGCGCTCCGCCCCCGGCTGCGCCCTGACCCCGCCCCTTGACACGCCCCCAAGGTGTCCGCCCAGTGGCGCCTGAGCCCCGCCTCAGACACGCCCAACGGCTGCGAAGGCCCCGCCCCGAGCCAGGCCCCGCCCCCTCGGCCTGCCCGGGCTCTGCCCGCCCCCGCGCCGTCGGAGGTCTGCCCCTGGATCTAGTGAGGACCCCGGCCCACGACCGTGGAGCTGCGGCTCGGGTATCTTGGGACCCGGTCCCGCGTGACTCCCAGCCTCTGGCCGCTGTGTCTCGCGGGGCCTTGATCCTTTTAGCGAGCTTGTCGATCGCTGCTCCTGCCCGGCGTGCTTTCCTCCCGCGGCCTGGGGATGAGGCTGTGTCCATTCCCATGGAGGTCCTGGGCTGCTCGCCCTGTACTCAGCCTGGGCATTTGTCCCTGGAAAGCACGGCGTCGCCCACTCCTGGTTACACTGTTTCCTCCCTCCTTGGGTCCGGCTTAATGAAGGACCGGTGTTTGGGACCATCGTTCTCTGGTCCCGGCCTGGGTGGGGTGGAAATCACTACCTCTGTGGTGTGGACGAGACACAGATCGCCTGGAAGGGGGGGTCAGGCCCCCAGAAAACCATGATACTATGTTGTGAAGCCTGCGCTTGATCCCTGGGGCAAGTGGAACTACTCTGGGTCCTTAAGGTCTTTTGTTTCCCAGCTCAGCCATGGGTGCCGCTTACCCCGTCCTGGGTGGTTGCATGAGCTCCTGCTAGTCTTGGACCCAAAGTAAACACCCTTTCCTGTATTTTGTAGTTGGCTTCCTCTTTATGAGGTTAGGCCGGAAGTGGATGCCTGGTTAGTGCGGTGATGGAAAGAAAGTAGCTCTGCTTCTCTGAATAGCTAAAGCGGGTTGTGTTTATTTACTCATTTACTTATTTATTCTCTATCAATTTCAACGCTGATGACTGAACCTGGGAACTTGCATATGTCAGGCAAGTGCTCTGCCACTGAGCTTCCCCCCACCCCCCAGCCCTTGGTGTTTTGAGACCTGGTCTTGTGTCGCATAGTCTTTACCGTAAAATCCTGCTTCCTCCACTTAGGAGTGCTGATCCTGGCTGGAGCCTCGCTCCTAGGGCCTCCAGGCCTGTGCACCCTGCTCCCCCCTTTTAGGCCTAACTTCCTGACTTCCCGACCACCTCGACCAGGGAAGGGAAGGAGCAGCAGATATCCAAGGGGGATGTAGCATGCTTCCGTGAAGCCTGGTTCCCGTGGGCATCAGCTGCCTTGAAGGTGCTTGGTCAGGCAACCTACCCGTGGAGGAAAGACTTGATCTGCAGGTGGACCCGAGGGTCATCGTTTCCGTGAAAATAAATGGTTCCCTTGGACTCCTCTATCCCTAAGTGGTGCCAGGTGGCCAGAGTGGCACATCTGGGTGGGCTCAGCTCGTTTGAATGTATGCTCCCTATGGACTCGGGTGTTTATTAAAACTAAAGTGTCACCAGGGGTGGATCCTAGGGTCCAGCCCAAAGGTGTGTTTGGGGGCAGACCTGAATTTCAGCCCAAAGGTGCAGAGTGCAGTCTAAGCTGGGGGGGGGGGTGTCTTTGCTGTTTGCTGCTGTTCCTGTTTTTTGCTTTTTGGTGTTGCTGGCTGATTTTTTTCCCCCCCAACGTAGGGTCTCACTGTAGTCCAGGCTGACCTGGAATTCACTATGTAGTCTCAGGCTAGCCTTGAACTCACAGTGAGCCTCCTACCTCTGTGCATCGCTCCCATCCCCAGTGCTGGTATTAAAGGCGTGCACCACCAAGCCCGGCTTCACTGCATTTCTCACACAGTTTGTCACAAATGTAGGTTAAAAATAAATTCTGTGAAAATAAGCAGTCACATGAGCAACTCTGAATTGCTGGAGAAGTTTAAGAATTAGGTTGCTGTTAATGTCTTTAAAAAAGCATCTGTTGTCTAAAGACTTGTCCTTCCAAATCTTGGTGATTCTGAGCAGGCTTTTAAAATATAATAATTTTATTGGGAACTTTCAAATATGATCCTATTTCAAATTGGTTGTATTGCCATCGAGTTATCTTCTTATGAGGCCATTTCTTGTCTCTTGCAGGAGGGAGTGAAAACAGAGAACGACCATATCAACCTGAAGGTGGCCGGCCAGGACGGCTCTGTGGTGCAGTTCAAGATCAAGAGGCACACCCCTCTGAGCAAGCTAATGAAGGCCTACTGCGAGAGGCAGGTGCGTTGGTAGGGAGCAACCAGGCCAGGAGGGACTAGGGGTCCATGGGTTCAGCTGGGGCTGCCTGTTTTGCAGACTTGCCCTTGCTGCCCTGGGACTTGCTGAATGTATGCCTGGATATCTTACAGTGTGTCTTCACTCTGGATCCCTACATGTGGCCAAGTGGATCTCCTGATGGTTGTGCACTCCTCAGGGGCCAGCACATGGGCCTGGTGATGCCGATGGTGCGGAAATATGTGGCACCAGTGCTGGGGTCTGTCCCTCAGCAGTCCCGGAGGATGCAAAGTCTTTTCTCTGGTGTCTGCTGGAATACACCTGCACTCCTGTCTTCATCAATGACTTGATTTTCTGTCTTGTTCAGGGAAGGAAGGTTTTCTGTCTTGTTCAAGGAAGGGAAGAAAATACTTGATTCTGTTCTGTATTTAGGTTTTTTGAGGTAGGGCCTCGCTTTAACCTGAACTGATCTCGAATTCACTCGGTAGTCTTGAATTCACGATACTCCTTCATCTGCCTCCCAAGTGCTGGGATTAAAGGCGTGTACCACCACATCCAACTATTGTTATTTTTTTGAGAGTGACAGAGGGAGACATGGGCATGCCAGGGCCTTTTCTTGCCTCTACAAAGGAACTCATACACATGTGCCACTTTGTACTAGGGACTCGAGCCCAGGCTAGCAGGCTTTGCAGGCAAGCACCTTTTACTGCTGAGCTATCTACCCAGCCCTACAGTGGTCATTTCTGCTCATATGTTGTTGTCAACTCATGGGCCACACATTATGCCTTGGCCTGTCCATCTATTTTGTTTTCATTAAGGACCTATAGCCCCCTTTGGCAAATGGGTACCCTCCATCCAACCCACGTGGAAGTCCTTGGGCTTCTGGCCTTGTTTTCCCTTTGTTGTTGGTCTTCTGCCTGCAGTAGCGGCTGCTGTCATGGGCGCTCACTGGGGGCCTGGCCCTTTGTATGAACACTGATACTTGAGGATATTGTGCAAGCTTGTCTTCTGTTTTGAGGTAGTGTCTCAGTCTAGCCCAGGTGGACTTGGAACTCACACTGTAGTCCCAGGCTAGCCTCAAACTCACAGAGATCCTCCTACCTTTGCCTCCCAAGTGCTGGGATTAAAGGTGTGCTCCACCACGCCCTGCTAAGGCTGTCTGTCTAAATGCTGATAGAAACAGCCTTCGTCCCAGCTTTCACAGTTCCTGCCTTTGGGCTTTAAAAAATTATAAAAATTCTATAAGATAGTGTCATACCACCTTCTTTTCCCTCAGCCCCTTTGACTGTGGGTAGATATTGGCTCATCTTTCTCCTCCTGGGTTTTGACCTTAGATGCTATTCCCACCTGTGAAAGGTGTAATGGACCTTCCCTGTGTTGCTATTCACACTTTGTCCCCTGTGTCCCCCTGTGGAGTCTGCAGAAAGGGCTGTGCTGTGCTGTCTCTAGACTGCACGAAAAGCCTGGCTCATTGCTTGTCTGTGCTTTGCTGGGTTGTGTTTGTGTACATTTCTGGGTACTTGTACCTCCATGTACTATAGACTCTTGCTTTGAAGGTATGCCCAGCTACATACCACCACCCCACAGATTTCTGCCAGAATCATTCTGGAAGCTTCTATTCTGCATATTTTCTGTGTTAGAGGTTAATTTTTCCCTTATCCATGGAGTAAAATGTCACATCTTGTCAGGTAGGGTGTATAGTCTGAAAGGGACTTTTGCTTTTTACAAAAGTAGGTGTTTGGATATTTGGCTACATGTAACATTCTGAGTGTTGCTTTCTGTTAGGTCATGTTGTGGGGAAAGTTCAGTGATATTCTGATCCTCTACCCTTCAGGTGGCTTTTCCCCAAAGTTGTCTTCTGGTATTCTGGGGTCTCAGCGGGCGCTCTGTGGTGATTCATCACTCCCTTCTGCTAGGTGCTTCTGGGCTCTACCTGCCAGCTTCCTTTCAGTGACTGCAAGTCCTTGTCTCTAGGCATGGTCCCTTTGGGAATTGCTCATCCTTGGGTATTACTGTTGCTCTTGGTCCCCTTTTGGTTGTCTCCCAACTTTATCTTCCCACTTTCTAGGCCATTCATATTTGTCATGCTTTTTAATTTCTCAAAGATCTGTGTCCTTTCCTGTTCTTTGAGTGTTTCCATTTTTCTCAGCTGCTTGCTATTGCTATTGTTTTCTCCCTGAGAGTTTTTTCCTTCCTAAGACCTTTAAGTGTGTTTGCGTGTTGTGCTTCTTGTCTTCCTTTTGTCACTGCCTCCTCATGACACTTTCCTCCTCCTCTGGTCTGACCTCACAAATCTGAGTTTTTAAATGTCCCCTGGTTTCTGCTCAGATTTAATGGTGAAGCAGGGAACCAGTGTGTGTGGGTGAGTGTGGTGGGAGCACATGTCCAAGGGTGGCCTGCCTGGAGGCTTGGCTCTGAGAGGCATTAAGTTTTATGGGAAGGAATGCCTTTAGATCCCTCAGGCATCTGAGGGCACAACTTAAGGGCTGAGGGGGCTCCTGGGTGCATTGGGGATGATGGCTTTTACTTGTCTCCTCTGGCCAACCACTTGTCCATGTAGAAAGTAGACATACTGTTTTTTTTTTTTTTTGCCATGGGAGGATAGTTACCTGAAGGTTGTAAGGGGCCCTGACTCCTTGGGATCTGCATATAAATTTTCAGATAGTCATTCATTGACCTTACTGGCCCAGCTGTACCTGCTTTCCCTACCTCTGTGGTCCTGTGGCTTTCAAGCGCCAGTCAGTCTGCTGGCTCATCTTTCCCTTGGGGTTGTGCCTTTTCATTTACATCATTTTAGGGAGACTCTGGAGTGGGAAGAGGTGCAGCTTCAGTTCTGTCTGTTCTGTTTCAGGGAAAGCAGAGCTAGTTAGAGGAGGGTTTCTGAAAAGTTTTTGTCCCATGGTGTTCAGGATTAGGTGGCATGTAGGCTATCTCCTTTTAGAATCAAAAATCCTCTCCTTGGGCTGGAAGGATGGCTTAGCGGTTAAGGCACTTGCCTCTAGTGCCTAAGGCCCCTGGTTCAATTCCCCAGGACCCACATACGCCAGACCCACAAGGTGGTGGCCCTGGTGCCCTCTCTTCTCTTCTCTCTCTCTGCTTGAAAATGAATAAATAAAATAAAAATAAATATTAAAAAAAAATCCTCTCCTTGGTTTGTTCTTTATGGTCTTCCAAACTACTTCCGTCATTATTACCTGACCTTCGTCTCTGGGAACTTTCCAGGGGAAATGGTCCCACAGCACAGCTCCTCTTGGCTTCAGGGAGGAAATGAGGGGGAGAATCAGGCAGGTCAAGGCGTTACTGAAAGTTAGTTTGGGGAGCACATGACATATATTGTCCACCAGTAACTGGCTCAAAAGTGTGCATATGCATATTCAGACTTGGGGATTTGACATCAGCTCTTGATGTCTGGAAGTAAACTGTGTTCATCCTCTCTTTCCAGGGCCTGTCAATGAGGCAGATTAGATTCAGGTTTGATGGGCAGCCAATCAACGAGACAGACACTCCAGCCCAGGTATGAAATTCTGTCCTCAGCATCCAAGCTACTTCTGGTTTGCAGCTGAAAAGTGCCCATTTGAGAACAAATTTCAATGATGCCCACACGATGTCTTTTATTCTTTTAATGACTTTAATATTAGACCTTTTTTGGTATTATGAAACTTGAGTTTTTCAAATGAGAAGACAGTACTGTCAGACACTTATCTTTGCTGTTTGAGAATGAGAGTGCATGAGCGGTGTTCCCAGCAGGTCCAGGGCCAGTAACTGAGGACTCCCAGGACTCGCCATGGAGGCTGCAGAGAAGTCCCTTCCTGCTAGTTGTCTGGGCTCTTAATTTGCAGTTTTAGCTAGATGACAGACCTGATTATTGTCTTTTTAAGCATTTCATACAAATGATGTTGGTAGAAATCACACCTCATTGTCACTTGGAATCACAAGTGGTCTTAAGTATGTATCCACCATGCAAAGAAACAGATTTGATATCCCATGTTTTTTGCAATAAATTACTTCTAGTCACTTCACACACTTCTAGGACAGTGATGGGCTCTGAGGACTTCTAAGGAGTTCGAGCCAGGAGCTGGTGGACAGGTTGCAGAACAGCAGGGCAAAGCTGCTCCAGCCAGCCACACCCTCAGGGGTGTCTCAACAGGGCCTGAAAAAGACTTCTCTGTTTCTGAGAATATTCTACAAGCATTCCTGCTTTCACCTTCCTCAGTCTATGTAGAAAGTGCAGAAGCTTCCTTTTATAAGACAGTGTAAGAGTCAGGTGGATGCTTATATATAGCAAGTAGGAAAGCTCTGTCCACTGATGTGCTGGGCCTGGAGGGGAGGGCTGCTGCAGACCTGTATGGACCCTTTTCTGGTCTCATTGGCTTTGTAGTTGTGGGCCTGACCCATTGTCCCTGTTGTGACTGTCCCATGATCCTGAGTACTTGGTGCTGCCACCACATGCAGCCAGAATTTAGATGGTTCAGTCTGTTTTAGTTTAAGAATGTTGAGACTATAGTATATAAAATAGTGCTCCTAGTGTGGTCTACAGCTATAGTATATAATAAGAGATATATAATAATGAGATATATAAAAATATAATGAGACTATAGTATATAACATAGTATGTAATACGTGCTCATAGTGAGTGTGGTCTACAGTTGTTGGGCTTCCTTTTTTTTTTTTTTGGTTTTTCGAGGTGTAGAGTCTCAGTCTAGTCCAGGCTGACCTGGAATTCACTATGTAGTCTCAGTGTGGCCTTGAACTCATGGCAATCCTCCTATCTCTGCCTCCCGAGTGCTGGGATTAAAGGTGTGCGCCACCACACCCGGCTCCCTTTTTTATTTTTAAGGTAGGGTCTTGCTCTAACCCAGTCTGGTGTCCTGGAACTCACTCTGTAGTCTCTGGGTGACCTCAAACTTACAATGACCCTCCTACCTCTACCTCCAAAGTGCTGGGATTAAACACGTGTGCCACCACATCCAGCAAAAATCAGTGTTTTTTAATGACTTCATTTAAAGTTCTTAGCTATGGTAATTCCTTGGGAGTCTTGTTAGGGAAAGTTAGGTGGGTCAGTGGATACTGGGGTGTGATGGGAGTTGAGGTGACAGGAGCATGTCTAGTGTAGTGTGAGGAAGCAGTGGGGGGTTATGTTATCAGTATTTCCTTCTGACATTTCCTGTCTCCTTTTACCTTGCCATGGTGACTGACAGCTGGAGATGGAGGACGAGGACACCATTGATGTATTCCAGCAGCAGACAGGAGGAGCAGCTGTCCGAGGGACTGTCTCCACACCCCGCCATCCTGCATGCATTTGCTATTGAATGGCTCCTGTGCAGTCATCCCCATCACTGAAGAGTCAGCAGAAGCCGGACAGTCACTGAAGCAATTCTCCTTTCCTCATGCACTTCCAGGGCAACTCCAAACCGCATCTGCAGGGATGAGATCACAGCTTGGCCAACCAGAGTGTTTGGTTTAGGTGAAATGAATCGAGAGGTTTTTGGGTTTTTGTTTTCATTTTTGTTTCCTCCCACCCCAAAATGTTCTTTCCCCAGACTTGGGTGCTGGATGTCAACTCTGTCTGTGACTAGACCTGAAGTTGCTCCTGTTGTCTCTTGTCCTGATTGCACAGAGAGCTTGTGGTCACCCAGTGGGTGTGCCACTTACTATTTGACAGAGAATATTAATGTGTGAAATAATGCAAATTTAAGCCTTGTCAAGCATATGGTAAAGTTGAAGGGAAAATGCCAAGGTTCTGAAGAAATAAAAAAAGTAACAAGTCCTTTAGTAAAATGGCCCAAGTGCTCCTGTTCCCAAGTGTGTCCCTCAGGGACAAAGTCTAGGGTGCCACCTTCTACTCAGTACCTGGTAGTGGGCACATGGATAAAGGTTGTCACAACAAAATGCACTCTTTTCCCTTTTTGTAATGAAGAAATGTAATTACCATATTTCTGGTTTTGAAATTGTGTTTTGGCCTCAGATTTCTGGTATTTGGTTCTGATGAATAATTATGGTTTCTTATATAAAAAATACAAGATTAAGTATCAAATAGTGACATACAAGAGCTGCTTCAAAGTGTGCTTGCAAAAGAAGCCCATGGAAAGGCAACTGCGTTCCCATGGATTTGTGCTCTGCCGCTTTCCAAATGTGTATTGAAATTATGCCTCAGTAGTGACTTCAGTTCTGCATTTTGGGGTCTATACCAGTTAAAATGTTCATAGTTCTGCCTATTGTCCTTCTGTGAGGATCCATTGCTGCTTGATGGCCAGTCTTTGCCTTTTATAGTCACCTGACAACGACCCATCATCTCTTGCTTGCTTAAAATCCTGCAGAAAATGTTCTTGTTTGCTGTTTTGCCGTGTGGGCTTGGGTGGGATGTCTGTTGGCTTTGTTGTGTTTAGTCACCAATTTATACATTATTTGTTGTCATTTACTACTGTAAACAGTAAATATAGTTTGGTATTCTGTCTCTTGCCTTATGTTAAACACTGCATTTGGGAGCTGGGCATACGACTCACTTTTTTTTTTTTTTGAGGTAGGGTCTCATTCTAGTCCAGGCTGACCTGGAATTCACTATGTAGTCTCAGGGTGGCCTTGAACTCATGGTGATCCTCCTACCTCTGCCTCCCGAGTGCTGGGATTAAAGGCATGCGCCACCACACCGCTACGACTCACTTTTTAATTGACGTCCAGTTGCTAGAAAGTTGTAGGTCCTGGTGTTCAACACCCTCTGTGACACATTCCCATGCTGGTTCATGCTGCTCCTGCCCAGTGGTGTCCTCAAGTCTAGAGCCTTCCTCCCTTCCTGCTGATCTGAATCTGGTCATGATGTCACTTCACTCTCCCCTCTGGGTGTCCTGTATAAAGAAAAGATTTTTAAAAAAAAATATTTATTTATTTAGAGAGAATGGGCACACCATGGCCTCCAGCCACTGCAAATGAACTCCAAACACATGCGCCTCTTGTGCATCTGGCTTTATATGGGCACTGGGGAATCGAACTCTGGTCCTTCTGCATTGCAGGCAAATGCCTTAATCACTAAGCCATCTCTTCAGCCCAAAAAATGGGTTTTGGCAGTAGAGTGTGAGTCTGGCTGACTTAGTCTTTTTACTGCTTGAAAAGATTTTATTTTTTTCTTGTGCAATTGACAACCTACTTACCTACTTTGGAAATGAACTGATACTAATATTTGGATGTGAGAAGTCTTAGTGTTATGGGGAGTAAAAACCAGGGTTGACAATGACCAAGATATTTTAGTCCATCAGTTGAGCACAGGCACTTGATTCATCCTACAGTAGGTTAAAGCACAGTGCAGAGATCTTGGAGCCATTTGCCAGGTCCCCACGATGGGAAGACAGCAGTTAAAATACTCCAGAAGAACCCCTAAGGAGGTCTCAGTCCTGTATTTGCTCTCATTGCTATCTCAAAACACCTGATAAGTAACCTGAGGAAGAGCTTATTTTGGCTCATGGTTTGAGAGTATGGTCCATTATAGCAGGGGAGGCCATGAGCATCTGGGTGCATCAGGACGCAGAGGCTTTTTTTTTTGGGGGGGGGTTTGAGGTAGGGTCTCGCTCTAGCCCAGGCTGACCTGGAATTCACTAGTCTCGGTGGCTCCGCGATCCTACCTCCGTCCCTCGAGCGCTGGGATTAAAGTCACGCACCTCCATGCCCTGCTCCCTTTTCACTGTATTCAGTCCAGACTGCAGCCTTTGGGATGTTGGGGCCCACATTCAGGGTGGGACTTTCTCCCTCAGCTAATCCTTCCAGAAAAGGTGCTCACAGATAGACAAGTGCGTGCTTCATTAGTGCTCCAGGTGTTTGCCATCAAAATTAACTAGAACAAGCCCACCTCTTTACAGAACGCCCAGTTTAAGGTGAGCAGCTTCACAACCTTAAGGAGCTGAGTGCTCTGCCATGGTAAGCGCAGGAGGCGAGGGACAGTGCGACCCAGCGAAGGTGCCAGCGTCCCCGGCTGGAAGAGCGGCCAAGCCCAGCGCCCATCGGCGCCCAGGTGCCCGCACTTCCACGCACGCCCGGAGGCCGGCTGCCGCCGGGAGCCATCCAGAGTGACGGCGGCCCTCGCCGGACGCCTCCGACCTCCGCGGACCCCGCCCGCCCGCCCGCGTCAGCCGGCCTTCGCCCCGCGGCCACGTCGGCGCGCCACGTTGACGGCGCATGCGCGCCGTGTCCCGGAAGCAGTCGTGGGCAGCGACCCGGAAGCGTCCCGCGGCATCGGCGGCTTCGGAGCGGATGAGGCAAGGCGAGGCGAGGCCGCTGGGCGCAGGTGCTGCGTGCTATGGCGGGGACGGCGCTCAAGAGGTTGATGGCCGAGTACAAACGTGAGTGCGGCCGCGGGGCCGGGGGCGCTCGGTGAGGGCTCCTCGAGGTCCGGGCTTGGGGGCCGGAAGCCCACCCGCCTCCCACGGCCCGGCTGGAGCGAGGGGGGCCGGGAGCCCACCACCCCTCCCACGGCCCGGCTGGGGCGAGGGGCCGCGCCTCTGGCCTCCCGTGGGTGCTTCTGCACATCCGCTTTTCTAGCCGGGAGATCCCGCGGTTGTCCCGTCTGCTCCTGGCGTCGGTGAACTTGCGTTTCTTAGGCGCATTTGTGTTGGCCAAGATTTTCTGTTGTGATGGACGTCGCAGCCATCATTTCAACCCTATCGACAGTTTGCAGTCAAGATCCCTAAACGACCGATGGTTTCTAAAGCTCGCAGAAGCACAGCGCGTGTTAGGTGCTAATAGGTGAACATTTGGGGTCCATCTGGGAAGCAGAGATCTAAACGTGTCCTGGGATCCCAGCCACTCCCCAGGACCACAAAGGGGGTCTTGGGCGATGGGTCAGGGGCTGAATTCAGTAGAGAAGGGGTGGACCAGCAGGCATCTAGAAGCCAGGCTGCAGCCCGCTTTACAACTACACGGAACAGAGCTTTGCCTGCAAGTTGAATGAATTTAGGCTGAATCTCTGACAACACCGTGACTTTGGTCTCTTTAGACTGTGCAGCAAAGAACCAGCTGGCTTGGCTGTGCCCAGACCGATGACACACGGAAACTGTGAGGTCATCAATGGGTGTTGTTTAAGACTGTTATAGCATCGATGGATTGAGCAGAACAGATTGAGCAGTGCCGGAATGAAGGCGGTGGAGTGGAGGGGTTTTATTTTTCACCGTGTGTCCTAGTAATGTGACTTAAAACTCCATCCAGTGTTTCTTGTCTTTTGTGACTTAACCTCTGGTTTGTCTCAGTGTGTTTAAGGTATAATCTATGTGTGGAATGGAGTCTAGGTAGTATGGTAGTATTGGGTTAGGTGTTCAGGTCCACTAGGTTGAGTTGAGCAATGCTCAGGAGAACTACAGAGATTTAGGTGGTAGAACCTTGGCTGTGGCCCCTCATTTTACCGAAAATTGAATAAAAGAGACAAAATGAATCGTCGGTGCTCATAGCAACAAAATAAATAAATAACTAAATAAATAGAAAAGCAGTGCTTTACATCCCCCAGCTTTTCCTCAGACTATGACAGACTTAGGGATGAGTGCCCTAAGGCTGTTGTAACAGTCACCAGTGGGTGGCTTCTTACCTTTATTGTCCACACAGTTCTGGATTTAGTATTGAAAGCCCCAGGTGTGGGTGGGGCCATGGTCTCTGGGGGAGGTTTCTTCCGGCCTCTCCTAGCTTCTGGTATTGCTGGCAGTCCTTGGGTTCCTTAGCTGTGGCAGGGTAAGCCTAGTCTCCTGTGCCTTCCTGTGGTCATCCTTCCTCTGTGTGTATTGGGGTTCATATTTCCCACTTGAAAGGTTACCAAGTCATTGGTTTAGGGTCCGCCCTGGTCAGTGTGCCCTCATTTTAGCTCTGGTAAATGTGTGGAGAAATTCCATTTCCAAATACGGTTACATCTACAGATTCTGGATGAAATTGAATTTTGAAGGGACATTCTTTACCCAGTGTAATCTATAATAGGAGCCCCAAATTAATTGTCCCAAATTAGGCTCTGTTGCTCACCAGTCATAACTGATAGAAGCCCCATTCTTTTTTTTTAAAAAAATATTTTATTTATTTTCAAGCAGAGAGATACAGAGAGAGAGAGAGAGAGAGAGAGAGAGAGAGAGAGAGAGAGAGAGAGAGAGAGAGAGCGCTAGCCGCACCAGGGCCACCACCTTGTGGGTCTGGCTTATGTGGGTACTGGGGAATTGAACTCAGGGCCTTAGGCACTGGAGGTAAGTGCCTTAACCACTGAGCAATCTCTCCAGCCCCCATTCTTTTTTTTAACTTTCGACTGTTAACAAAATTGTAGACAATAAACCATGATAATTCTCTCCCTTCCTGCCTTTTTCCCTTTTCACACCACCCTCCATCATTCCTTTTCCCCTCTCAATTAGCCTTTATTGTTTCCATATCATCCACTTTTCCTCACATTTTAAAGGTCTTTTGAAGGTAGTGTGGGCCACTGCAAAGTCATGAATATCAAGGCCATTTTGTGTCTGGAAGTTTGCATTGTAAGCAGTCCTACCCTTCCTTTGGCTCTTAGAATCTTTCTGCCACCTTTTCCGCAGTAGCCCCTGAGCCTCTGAAAATGTGACAGAGTTGTCCCAGTGCTGAACACTCCACTGTCACTCCTCAGCACTGTGGTGTCTTGAGTTATCCCAGTGCTCACTGCCATCTGAAAGAGACGCTTCTCTAGTCAAAAGTGAGAGTAGCATTATTATATGGGTATGCTCATTTAAAAAACTGTTAAGGGCTAGAGAGGTAGAAGCCCCATCTTGTAGTTGTTTGTGCCGTAGAAGTTAGAATGTCCTTGGCACCACACTTTTTGCCCTCCCTTCACACTTCATCCAGCGCGTTAGTATTGGCTGTCTTCAGGCTGGTCCCATCCACTCACCTCTGGCCTGGATTCTTGCCCAGTGTCCTTCTGATTCTGTACATTTTGTCTCTTTCTCAGCATAGTGGACATATCCTGAGAAGGTTTCAGTCTGATCACATTACTCGCTCAGGACAGTAGGAGCCAAAGCCCGTCACAACTCAGACCTCACCCATACCTCTGCCTGGTGCCCTCCTCTCCAGGGCTTCGGCTTTGTCTCTGGGGTTGGCACTTATTTCCCTTTTCAGACAACTTTAGCTTTTGTGTCCCTCCTACTTCAGAGAGACACACTCCTTCCTGATATTGTCATCTTTCACTGTCACTTCCCCTTTCAGTTTTTAATTGTATGTATAGTGTGTATGTAAAAGCATACAAAAGGTATATGTTTAGATTGAAGAGTAAAATGAAGGTGTTAGTTTTTATTACTATAACAGTATATCTGAGATAATCAATCTACAAAGATGAAAGATGTATTTTGGCTTATACTTTTAGGGATTTCCACCTATGGTTTGGTAGAACTATTGCTTTTGAATCTGAGGTGAGGCAGTAAGTACATCATGGTGGGAGCAGGAAGTAGAACTAAGCTGTTCACTTGTCAGGACACAAAAGAACAAGGAAAAGCCAAGGTCTCAGCATTCTCTTCAAGGGCATGTCCTAAGCGATTAGAAGAACTAGACCCACCTCTTCTTTCTTTGTGTCCTGGCCACATTCCTTGATCCATGCTATGATATACTGCTTTGTCACAAGTCACCAAACAGCAAGGTCAGTTGGACCTAACACTGAAATCTCCAAAACTGTGAGCCAAAATAAATCTGTCCTCTTATCTCAGGTATTTTGTTATATAGTAACTAACACAATGTCTGTGATTACCTGCTTACAAAACAGAATGTGAGCAGCAACTTACAGCTTGTTGTGATTCTCCTTCTCAGCATAGAAGTTACCAACATTTTGAAATTTATGTTTTTTCGTTATGTTTTTCATTGTTTTTTATGTTTTTTCATTAACTTTACCACTCTTTAAAAAAAAAACAAACATTTATTTGAAAGCAGAGAGAGACAGAGAGTGAAAATGGGCACACTATAGCCTTTAGCCACTATAAACAAACTCCAGATGTATGCCCCACTCTGTGGATCTGGCTTTACATGGGTACTGGGGAATTGAAACAGGCTTTGTCTAAACCTGCTGAGCCATCTCTCCAGCTCTATTTTACCATTTAAAAATTTTTTTTATTGACAGTTTCCATAATTACAGACAATAAACCATGACAATTCTCTCCCCATCCCCACTTTCTCCTCCATCATATCCCCTTCCCCTCTCAGTTAGTCTCTATTTTGAAAATACCATAATCTTTTCCTCCTTTTATGAAGGTCAGTCACTGAGAAGTCATGAATGTCAAGGCCATTTTGTGTCTGGAAGCTTGCATTGTAAGCAGTCCTACCCTTCCTTTGGCTCTTACAATCTTTCCACCGCCTCTTCCGCAATGAACCCTGAGCCTTGGCAAGTGTGACAGAGATGTCCCAGTGCTGAACACTCTGCTGTCACAGGTTGGCCTCAAACTCATGGCGATCTTCCTACCTTTGCTTTTCTGAGAGCTGGGATTAAAGGCATGTGCCTCCATGGCAGGCTTTCTTGGAGCTTTTGATTTCGGTGATTATGAGTGAGGTTGGATGTCCTTTTCTTTTCTGACATGTCTGCCTGTCTATCTCTGGGCAGGTTTTTTTTTTTTGGTTTTTCGAGGTAGGGTCTCACTCCAGCCCAGGCTGACCTGGAATTCACTATGTAGTCTCAGGGTGGCCTCGAACTCATGGTGATCCTCCTACCTCTGCCTCCCAAGTGCTGGGATTAAAGGCGTGTGCCACCACGCCTGGCTTCTGGGCAGTTTTACACAGGGTTGTAGAAGTTCTTTACCTCAATCCTGTCGGAGGGACAAGTACTCATTTGCTGCAGTTGCTGTGTCCCTCTTTGTATTTTGTTTTTCAGCCTCTGCAGTGTTATTTTTTTCAAGCCATCTTAAAAATGTAGTGTTGTGGAGGCATCATTGTCCTATAGTGAACTGGCATGGTGCACAGAGTGATGAGGCTGGTGAGACTACCCCCCAGACCAGGCGGGAGAGTAGCATCCTCAGTCTCCTGCCTCCCACCACTGGCAATGGCTGATCTGCTTTCATTCATTATAGAAATTCCTACTTATCTTGTCAGACTTAGCAGCAATTAAAAAAATTATTATTTTTTAATTTTCCATTAATATTTTTAGGCCCCTGGGTAACCACAGGTAAGGAATGACTGCAGAGTGCTGCTCTTTATTGCAGAGTGTTCATTGTGTGAACAGCCTACACTTCAGTGTTTGCCTCCTGATGGTCATTTGGATTGTTTCCAGTTCTTGGCTGTCACAAGTAAACCTGCTGTGACCAACGTGTCTTTCTGTGGAAATATGCTTTCATTTCTCATAAATAAATACTTCATGGTAAGAGAAACCTACCGGCTGTTTGGTTATACCATTGTACATTCTGTCTAGTACTGTGTGAAGATTGCAGTTAGTCTACCTTCCTGCTTATGCTTGGTGTAGTCAACAGAGCACAGGTCCGGCTGTTCTGATGGGCATATATGTGTGTCTGACTGGTTTGATTTGAATTTTTCTAGTGGCTAATGATGTTGACATTATTTCAAATTTATTTACTCTGCGCCTTTTTGATGAAATAATAACAATTGTAAGGATTTTTAAAAAATATTTTATTTATTCATTTTCAAGCAGAGAGAGAAAGAGAGAGAGCGCACCACCTCCTTGTGGGTCTGGCTTATGTGGGTACTGGGGAGTTGAACCCCGGGCCTTAGGCACTGGAGGCAAGTGCCTTAACCGATGAGCCATCCCTCCTGCCCTGTAAAGATTTTTTTAATGTTTTGTAGATACATGCCTTTGGTTGGATAGTTGCCTTGCAAATATTTTCTTTTAGTTTGAGGCTTGACTCCCTGTGATGGTTAATTGTCAATTTGATAATTTGATAGAATTTAGGACCATCATGGAAGTGAATCTTTAGGTATGTATGTGAAGGAGTTTCTAGATTAGGTTAACTGAATTGAGAAGTCCACTCTTAGCTATGGCTGGGGTCCCAGACTGAATAAGGAGAAAGTGCTCTGAGGTCAGCATTCTCTCTGCTTCCTCACCATGGATTGAATGGATTGAATAAATGCTCTGCTTCATGCTTCTGCTCATTCATGCCTGGCCTGACCCTTGAATTGTAAGCTCAAATAAACCCTCCCTTATGTTGCTACTTGTCAGGTATTTGTCACTGTAATAAGGAAAGTAGCTAATATAAGCTACTATGTTAGTTTCCATGTCCTTATGACAAACACCTAAGAGAAGCAACTTAAAGGAGGAGAGTGGCATTTTGGCTCATGATTTTCAGTTCATGACTGGTTTGCTCTGTTTCCAGCCAGAGATGAGGCAGAATGGCACAGCAGAGGAGGTTGCTCACTTCATGGTGGACAGGAAGCAGAAGCAGGAAGGAGCAGTGATAGGTTCTTCAAAGGCTCCCAGTGTCCCACTTTCCAGCACCACTAGCTGGGACTAAGGCTTCACGTGAGCCTGTGGGGCACATTCCGTATTCAGATCATATCATCTCCTGTTTGTTTATGGTTTTACACCCTTAGTGGTGTGTGTGCATGTTTGTCTTCATGTGTGTCCCATGCATGTGAGTGCGTGTGTGGAGGCCAGAGGTCAATATTGGGTATCTTCCTCAGTCACTTTCTACCTTATTCATTGAAACAGGGTCTCACTGAGCCCAGAGCTCACTGATTTAGTTAGTCTAGCCTCAGGGATCCACCTGCCTCCTTCCACTTCTTGAGCAAAGTTGTGCACTGCAATACCCAGCATTTATGTGGGTTCCAAGGATTGGAGTCAAGTCCTCACACTTGATGGCAAGTGCCTTATCCACTGATCCACCTCTTCAGCCCTTAAGTCTGTGTTTTTAAGTGTAGGTTTTGTTAGCTCTGTATTCATTGTCCAGCGTGTCCATTCTTTAAGCCTGTGTCATCTTGCGTGGTTTACTTTGCCCATTGACAAGACTTTCTGTGGCTCACCTAATTTTTATAATCATGCTTTTATTTACTTTTGGAGACAGGATCTCAGTTTAGCCCAGGCTGACCTGGAACTCATTCTGCAGCCCGAGGTTGGCCTCAGACTCACAGTGATCCTCTTACCTCAGCCTCCCCAGTGCTGGGACTAAAGGCTTGTACTACTACGATATTGGCCATTTAAAAACAGCCCTTTTTTTTCCGTAAAATTCAGTATGTTGACTTTTAAAGTATGTCTTGCTTTTGTGTTATATTTGAGAAATCACTGCCAGATTTTAGATCACTAAGGCTTTCTGTTGTGATTTCTTCTAGGTGTTTCATAGTTTTATATCTTCAGTCCATATCAAATAAAGTTTTGTAGATGGTGTGAGATCAAGACAAGGTTTATTTACATGTTACTTACAGATGTCCCAGCTCTGTGTTAGTTTGCTAGGGCTGCTCTCCATAGACTGACTGGTTTAGGCACCAGAAACCGAGTTACTCACGGTCTTGAGGGCAGGAGGTCCAAGATCATTATTCCCGAGTCCTCACTCACTCTGCTTCACTTTATCCTAGTCTCCTCTCAGGAGGACACTGGCCAGCTTGGATTAGGACCTCCTGTGAAGACCTTAGTGACGACAGTCTTTTCTCCACTTTGCCTTTTTCATTTAATGTGTCCTGGAGTTCCTTTTGTACTAGTGTGTAGAACGCTCCTTTGGTAGATGGTTTGTAATTTGACTGGATTCCTATTGGCAGACCTTTATTGTTATTTTATTATTATATCATCATCATCATCATTATTATTTTGCTACTACAAATAGTCCTGAAATAGAGGATAGCCTCTACACTTGTCTTATTTTTTACCAGTGTATCTCGGCATGGTGGGTTTCTAGAGATAGAATTATTGAGTTAGAGGCCAAATCTGTTTCATTTTGTATAGCTACTTTTTTAAAGTTTTATTTGTGTGTGTGTGTGTGTGTGTGTGTGTGTGTGTGTGTGTGATCATTGGGCCTCTTGCCACTGCAAATGAATGCCAGATGCTTGTGCCACTTCTTTTTGTATCTGACCTGAATGACTTGAGACTCTGGATGGGGCAGGCTTTGTGATCAATCACCTTAAACCACTGAGCCTTCCTCCTAGCCACTATTTTGAGAAAAACAATTTTTGGTATATGTGTGGTGGATGCATGGGCATATCCAGATGTGTGGGTGGCCTCTATTGCTCTTCCACCTTATTTCACTGAGATAGGGTCTCTCCCGGAACCTGAAGCTCTATCTATGTTTTTTTGACTAGCCTGGCTGGCCATTCAACCACAGCAATCTTATGGTCTCTGCTTCCTTCCCTGAGCCACTGGGGTTAAAGGCATGTGCACTCTTACCCATAACTGTGTCATCTCACTGGCCCGAGAAAAATAATTTTTAAGCCAGGTAACATTTGCAAAGAATGATCTTTGAAAGTTTATGCTGAGTATTTGTTTCTTTTTAATCAGTCAATGGTAATTATGGTTTTGTGATGTCTGTGTGGGTATTGTGTACGCCTCATGGGCTGCAGTTCTGCACTGACCAGCAGGTGCCACTGTTGGACAGCATCAGTAGATTTGTTGTTGGCCTCTAGATGCAGATTTTCAATCACCCCTTTACTCTCCCGAAGGAGGGGTGTCTCAGGGAAGTTCCAAGGGGAACACCAGCAGATAAGACAGCCAGCTTTCTCCTCAGGAAATGAAAATTGTGAGGAGTGCTCTGCTGCTTTTTAACTCCTAGGCATTGTCCCTTTGCCCCCCCCCCCATATTTTAGCATCGTAAAATCAATTTCCTTTTTTTAAAAATTGGGTGTCTTGCTCTAGTCCAGGCTGACCTGGAATTCACTATGTAGTCTCAGGGTGGCCTTGAACTCATGGTGATCCTCTGACCTCGGCCTCCTAAGAGGCTAAAAGATTTTTGGTTGTTTGTTTTTTCAAGGTAGGATTTCACTCTAGCCCAGGCTGGCCTGAAACTCAGTCTGGCTTTCCGTGGGTACTGGGGAATCCAACCCAGGCTGTTAGGCTTTGCAAGCAACTGTCTTTAACCGCTGAACCATCTCTCCAGCCCCTGTGCTTTTTTTTTTTTTTTTAAACTTGAGGTCAGGGGAGGCAGGCAGATGGAGAAAGTGCGTGTGTATATATAGACATGCCAGAGCCTCCTGCCTCTGCAAACAGAACTCCAGATGGATGTGACACTTTGTGCATCTGGGCTTTATTGGGGAATTAAACCCAGGCTGTCAGGCTTTGCAAGCAGTCGCCTTTAACTGCTCAGCCTTCTCTCCAGCCCCCTGTGTGCCATCTCTTAAAGTGACAGGAAATACCATTTATTATGGAAAATATCCTTTGTTGTGAGTTTTCATCAAAGTAGTAACTGGTAGGAACATTTTGAGTAAACACTCTACCCCTTCTGTTTTTTTCAGTTGTAAAATGAAAGCTCTAAAAGTTTGTTTCATTGGTAAGAACAACTGTTCACCAGAGTTTGTCAGAATTGGACCTGACATTCATTCAGGGCACAGGCTGTTTTCTTAAGGATGTGTGCTTAGCAGTGCATAGTTTATATGCTTTATAAAGTGTTTTGTTAGAATGACAGTATAATCCATTCAGTTTAATAATGTTTCTACTCTTGAACTTTCTAGAATTAACACTGAATCCTCCGGAAGGAATTGTGGCAGGTAAGGGACACAAATGACTTTATGATTTTCTTAGTTACCAAAGTTGCCTTCAAGTTAAGATGTGGTATTTTTTCTTTCTCTGCAGGCCCCATGAATGAAGAGAATTTTTTTGAATGGGAGGCATTGATCATGTAAGTTAATCATGTGAGTTACTTGGTTTTAGGATTTTACTGGATATGAGGCCTGAGAATTGCTGTATCTCTCTGATCTTTAATGAATAATAATGACGGAACCAAGAAGAACAAATTATGAATTATTGAGTTTATTTGAGGAGAAATCACAATTTGTGGACTTTATTTAATTGGGACTGGGAAAGAAGATTGGACCATTTTCATGTGGTCATATAGTTTGTTTGTTTGTTTATTTATTTATTTATTTAAATAGCCAGTGATCACTGTGAGTTTTGGCTTCCAGACATTTCTAGAACCTCTAGGTTTTAACAATAACAAAAGGGTCTTTAAAGCTATAGGTGACCCCATATGGGCCTACCAGCATAGATCTGGCCTAAAAAGCCAGGACTTCTATTTCTTCCTCTTCTTTCCTCCCTATTCACCCCTTCAGCCTTTCATTTTTCTGTTTACCTTCTCTGGCTGGGCGAGCCTTCCATTGCTTTTGGCAGTGAGATGTGGCTAGCTTACTCTAAGGTGAAGCCATGTGGCTCCTGTCCCCATCTTGAACTTTGTGATAGTTAACTTATAGTGGTGTTGCTTGGCAAGAGAAACAGATGGAACCCAGATAGGACTCTGGTTCTAGAGTGTTTTGTGCTTCTGATTCAAGCCCTTTGCTTGTCTTCTTTCTACCCTGGATATGCAAGAAAATGAGGCTAAGTTAAATTTAGGAATTCAAGGTCTCTAATCTCCCAATTTCTCTCTTGTGGAATGAAAAATTGCAGTGCTCTGGTAGACTAGATCTGAATTCTAGGCAGCATAGTCAGGTCCTCCACACCTGTGTACTGAAGATTGATCCCAGAGCCTTGAATATGCCAGGCAAGCACTCCATCAATGATCTGTACCCAAGTCTTTTTTATTTTCAACTTTGAGACAGGGTCTTGCTAAGCTGATCAGGCTGGCTTTAAACTCATTCTTTAAGCCCAGGCAGGGCTTGGATTTTCCATCTTTCTACTTCAGTCTGCAGGGTTGCTGGAATTACAGGCCTGTGCCACCATTCCTGGTATATTAGTCCTAATGATCAGTAAATTGACCCAAGAAAATTACTATTTAACTATTGCCCCCGAAGGATAGGCAGTATGTGAAAACCAATGCAAAGATGAGGATTTTTGATGTTTTTCAAAGGTCATCTACAAAAATTAACTAATGGAAGTTTAGCAGGTCTAACATTTCCTGATAATTTGTCAGATTCTAATTACTTGCGTTATGGTTCATCTGTTTTGTATGTAACATGGTACAGTTGTGCCTCCTTATCCTTGGCGTATCTGTTCGAAGGCTCCAGTGGATTCCTGAAGCCTTGGATAGTACTGAACCTTGCCAGTTCTGTATTTTTGCTACATATACTTATACATAGAAGTCCTCAATAAAGTTTTGTTTGTAAGTTAGTCAAAGCAAGAGATTAGCAAGAATAATAATAACTAGTAAAATGGAACAACTGACAGTATCTTAATATAATTCATTTAAAACATATGAATTATTTCTGGAATTTTCTATTTAATATTGTGAAAACACAAGTAAAGGAACAACTGTCTATATTGTCTTTCCTTGAGGTGATGGCAAGCCCTCAGGCAGTGCTGCCCTGTATTGAGTGGTCATTGCTGCCGTGTCAGATGTAGCTCTGTTTATTTATTTTTAAAACAGTGCTATGGATCAAGCCCAGGACCTTGTACATGGTAGGCAAGAACTACACACCCCCAGGCACTGTTTGCTTTTACAGAAGCAGTGATCATGTGTGTGAACTGATGTGTGACCTGCTTGTTTCATCTGCTGTGGCCTGTGTCAATAAAGACACACCTGTACTTGCTCACAGGCCATTTAAGCAGCACACCTGCTGTAGGTGCAGGGGTTGCTAGGAGGCCCACCTGAATGCAGAGGTCAAAGCCCCTGATAATTCTGTGATAGTTGGAAGATGCTGGCTCTCAAGAATCTATGGTAGACAGATTTTGAAACTCCTTAAAAGGAACAGTTGAGCCCTCCAGTATGGATTTTAAAAAGTTCATTGTTAAAATTCTATTGTGCTATTACTAATTTTAGATAAACAATATAAAACTAAACCAATATTTTGAAAACCTGTCTTTAAAAAGTAATTAGAACTATTTTTAGGGAGAGCACTTTTGTGTTTGAATAAGACTTTTGCACTAGTGTGGAATTCCCCTGCTTCAAGATCGGGTGACTTTGTGGGTTTTGGTCCTGTTCCAGACCCTTCACAAACAAGAGACCGTTTACGAATGTACTTTAAAACATCTATTAGGGAATTAACTGTCCTCCCATGGATTTGTCTCACCCTGCTGTTTTGGCAGGGAGCTGGCTGGGCTTTTACTCCTGTTGTCATGGAGGGCCTCTTCTGTTCTACTGGTTTCCAGGGCCTTCTCTGCTCTGAATATTTCTGAACACCACGCGTACTTCAAGGAAGCTTGATGCTGCTTACTTTTGCTATCACACCTGCCAGCATGGCCTCCAGCTCTTCAGACTGTGCAGTGAAAACCCAGTCTTCTCGAGAACTGAACTGAAGAACTGAAGGTGTTTGTGCCAGGGCCCTGTGTTATTGTGTTCATCAGACTTCCATTACTGTGAGAAAATACTCAAAAAGAGCATCTTTAAAGGAGGAGAGATTTATTTTGTTCACAGTTACAGAGGTTCATGGTCACTTGGCTCATTATTTTGGGGCCTGAGGTGATGCAGAATATGTCAGTGTGAGCATGTGGAAGAAGCTATTTATCTCATGGTGGTCAGGAAATGAGGGAAGGAGGGAGGGAGAGAGAAAGGAAGGATGGACTGGTCAGGGACAAGATACACCCTTCAAAGGCAGCACCCTAGTGACTCACTTTTCTCCAACATGGCCCTACCTCCTAGCTCATTCTGACACCCAAACACATCTCTTAAACCATAACTTTCCACTTTGGTTTTTATGACTGTGTCATAATGTAAAATGCATTTAGTCCATCTTTATGAGTCCCCAACCTTAACAGTTCCACAGCTGTTTAAAAGTGTAAGTAACAAGTCTCTCCTAAGACTAAGACAAATGCTTTTACCAAAAGCCACTACAAAAGAAAAAAAAAAAAACCCACCAAGTTGCATACTTCCAATGTACAGTGGCACAGAGTATAAACATTACCATTCTTAAAAAGGAGGAATGGAAACCAGGCGTGGTGGCACTTGGGGAGGCAGAGGTAGGAGGATCACAATGAGTTGAAGGCCACCCTGAGACTACATAGTGAATTCCAGGTCAGCCTGGGCCAGAGTGAGACCCTACCTCGAAACCCCCCCTCCCCCCCAAAAAAAAGGAGGAATGGAGTAATAGCAAGTAAAGAGCAGACCAAAGCAAGTACACACATATTCCCTCTGTCTGGCTAGCTCCTCTCTGCCTGCAGCTTTCCTAAGCAGATGTCCCACAGTCCTGGCATCTCCAAATTCTGGAGTCTTTAAGTGCAACTTAGATGTGACTTTCATGGCTTTAGGAAGTGGCCTCTGAGTACCCCCCGCTTTATTTTTGAAGTAGGGTCTCATTCTAACCCAGGCAGACCTGGGACTCTCTGTAGCCCCAGACTGGGCTCAAACTCAAGGCAGTCCTCCTACCTTGGCCTCCTGAGTACTGGGACTTAACAGCGTGTGCCACCACACATGACCTCAGTCCTTCTTGCAGGAAATCTGACTCTGCGATACATATTCTGGCTCCAGTAGATTTCTGGAACCTTGGTGCAATCCATCATGATCCTTCAGATTGTATTTTGCATGCCTGCAAAACAAGTTCCATATGGATGATTCTACCAAGTTCTATGCCATCTTGAGATGTAGTCTGGTCTACTCTAGCTGTAGTGGTCTCTGAACACCCTGGGAGCTGAATTTGAAAAACAACAGCAACAAAAAACTTTAGTGATAGTCTCAGGCTAGGTTCTCTGCTATCGAATGAATTTCCATTTTTTGTAAACTGGAGCCTTTGATGAATAGGGTCTTGCCTTCAGAGCACCTTTTCTATTATTGTCCCATCACTGAGTGGGAACTTTCTGTCTAAAGTGCTAATGTCTATAACAGTTACAGCTATTTTCTCCTCACTTGCTTTGTCTACAGCTTAAAATTTGCTCATATTGTTTTCTAAGCCAAATTGTACACTTTTTCATACCTTTCTTCTCCACTACTTGCTGCTCCCTTTCACTGTAGACTGGGATTAGAACAATGAGCAGTAACCATGACACAGTCCAAATGTTGTCTTGAAATTTCCTTCACCAAATCAAGTAAGTAGCTTACTACTTTTGAATTCAGCCTCACCTTTGTGAATGCAGCCAGGTTCTTTTCCAGAATGTAACATGAATGGCCTACACAGCCCAGTTCCCTTCTGAAACCTTATGAGCTGGCCCTCCATTGTCTGCATTTCTCTTAGGCATTCTGGTCTTCCAAACTCTTACCAGAATGATCCATTAAGCTTTGCATTCTAGGGCTTCTCTAGCCCAAAGTTTCAAACTCCTCTACATTTCTCCTGTAAACCAGGAGGCCAGAGGCCGAAGAACCACACAATCAGGTTGTAACATTAAAGCCCCCACTTCTTAGTACCAAATTTTTGTATTAGTCACTTTCACGTGCTGTGACAAAAGCAACTTAAGGAAGGGTTTGTTTTGGTTCATAGTTTTGAGGGTCTAGTTCATAGTGGAGAAGGCATGGTGGCAGAAGTGTGAAGCAGATGGTCTCATTGCCTCTTCAGTGGGAAGCAGACAAATGAATGCTTGCATTCCACTTGCTGCTGGAATGGTGCTGCCCATATTCAGGGTAGGACTTTCCCCTTCAGTTAAACCTCTCTGGAAATACCCTTGCAGACTGTTTAGAGGTGTGCCTCCTAGGGGATTCTAAATCCAGACAGGTTGACAGTGACGATGAAACACACAGTAGGTCTAGCAAGTGTTCTAGAGTTTTGACCCATCTAGAGTTTTAGAACATCTCCAAAAAGGTTCTTGAGCAGTCTATAGCCAATGCCTGTTCCCATCAGCTCCGGTGGTACTTGTGGTCTGTGAGCAGGCTGTGCTTTGCCCCCTTGAACATTTTCAATACCCAACTTATGTCAGTCCTCTCAGCATGATGCATTTGCTCTCATTCTGCTTCAGCGACAGTAGCTCCTTCCTTTACTGTAGCTTGTGTTGTCCAGTCAGCCAATGATGGATTTTGGGTTGTTTCTTCTTTTTGGCTATTTTGAATAATGCTGCCATGAACACTTGTATACAAGTCTTTATGTCTGTACATAGGTTTTTATTTTTTCCCATTAGACACATAGGTGTGCAATTGCTGGAGTATGGAGAAAATGCACCTTTCATTTTCTGAGATGCTACCAAATGTTTTCCAAAGTAGCTCCCTGATGCCTCCTCCTTTGTGCTCCCTGCCTCATTCCAAGCCCTCACCATGGTCTGACCCATGCTGTCCCCAGTGCATTTGGCTGGCGTTTGCTAAGGTGGATCATCTTTTTCAAGGACTTTTCAAGGACTGTTTGCTTTTAGTGGACTTCAGAATTTTTGCCCACTATTTGTTTTCTCTCAAGTCATATGTACATCCACATATGTTTTTTTTTTGGATGCAAGTCCTTTGTTAGATATTTAATCTTCTAGTGTTTCCTTTTACAACTACTTTTTATTTTTTATTTTTTGGGGGAGCAGGGTTTCAGTGTAGCCCAGGCTGACTAAAACACTTTCTTTCTCCTGTCTCTTGAGTGCTGGGTTTATAGGCATGAGCCACCACACCTAAATCCTCTTTTCATTTTTTCTTAATAATGTCTTTGGAAACTAAAACTGTTAAGTTTGATGATGTGTAGTTTAGCAGTGTTTTTGTTTTTTTTTTTTTTTTTTTTTTTTTTGGTTTTCCAAGGTAGGGTTTTACTCTAGCCCAGGCTGACCTGGAATTCACTGTGTAGCCTCAGGGTGGCCTTGAAACTCATGGTGATCCTCCTACCTCTGCCTCCTCGAGTTGCTGGGATTAAAGACATATGCCACCATGCCCGGCTAGCAGTGTTTTTAATGGACAATGCATTTGGTGTCGTACACAACCCAAGGTTACGGAGCTAGCTAGCCTGCCTGCCTTCTTGCCTTCTTGCCTGCCTTCCTTCCTTCCTGCCTGCCTTCCTTCCTTCCTTCCTTCCTTCCTTCCTTCCTTCCTTCCTTCCTTCCTTCCTTCCTTCCAGGAGCTTAGTAGCTTATAATTTTTTCAATTTCTTCCTTTTCCCCATTTCTAGTTAGTTTTTTTATATGGAATGAGGTAGGAGTCTACCTTTGTTCTTTTCCACTCTTTCCCACTGAGAAATCTGTACTCCATGAGTTCGAGGCCACCCTGAGACTACATGACTACATAGTGAATTCCAGGTCAGCCTGGGCTGGAGTGAGACCCTGTCTCGAAAACCAAAAAAAAAAAAAAAAAAAAAAAAAAAAAAAAGACTGATGTCAGGGTTTCTTTGTGGATTTTTAGTCTTGTTCTGTTGGTCTGTGCCCATCCTTATGCCAATTCCACTTTGTCTAGGTTGTTGTAGCTTTAGATATCTTTTTTTTGTGTGTGTGTTTTAAAAATATTTCTATTTGAGTGCCTGAGAAAGAGTTGGGTGAGCAAGTATATTTGTATGGTGCACCAGGGCCTTTTGCCACTGTAACCAAACTCCAGATGCATGTAATACTTTGTGCATCTGGCTTTATGTGGGTACTGGGGAATCAAACTTGGGTTGTTAGGCTTTACATGCAAGTGTCTTTAACTGCTGAGCCATCTCTTCAGCCCTCTTACCATGTTTTAAAAAATATTTTTATTTATTTGAGAGAGAGAGGACGGGCACAATAGGGCCTCTTTCTGCTGCATACCAACTCCAGATGCATGTAGTATGTTGTGCATCTGTCTTTATGTGGGTACTGGGGAATCGAACCCAGGCCTGCTGGCTTTGTCAGCAAGTGCCTTTAACTGCTGAGCCATCTCTTCAGCCCTAGAGTTACATTTAAAGTTGGGAAATGTGTCCTTCAACTTTGTTCTTTTTTTTTTT
>PVHP010009907.1:0-15111 GCA_004024765.1 Zapus hudsonius | reverse complement strand
ATATTTTTTATTTATTTATTTTCAAGCAGAGACATACAGAGAGAGAGAGAGATATAGAGAGAGCACCAGGGCCATCACCTTGTGGGTCTGGCATATGTGGGTCCTGGGGAATTGAACCTGGGGCCTTAGGCACTGGAGGCAAGTGCCTTAACCGTTGAGCCATCTCTCCATTCCAACTTTGTTCTTAATAAAAGATATTAATACTGAGATTGTTAGGCTGTTCCAGATGCCATGCATTTTCATATGCATATTTTCTTCAAGTGTGCCTGCTGGGGTTTTGTAGAGTCTGCAGATCAGTGTGTGCAATATTACCACCTGAACAATTTAGTGCTCCACTCTGTGAATGGGGGATGTCTCTTCATTTTTTTAGGTCTTTCAAATTTCTCAGCCATGAAAATTCATTCTCATCATTCTCATACCCTGATAATTTTACCTTTAAATTTTATTGGGGAAGGTACATGAGTTTACTCTCTTTCTCTCTCTTTCTCATACACACACACACACACACACACACACACACACACACACACATATATATATATATATATATATATATATATATATATATATATATATATATATACACACCCACAAGACACACCTGAAGAATCCCACTGTTCACAGTGTTTCCCACAGGGGAATGGCTAAGGAAGATCATGGGTGTGGGTGTGTGTGCTTGCCTTTTATCTTATTGCTTCTGTATTTGAGTGTTTGTCAACACGGGTATATTTTTCTTTTTTTTCTTTTTTGGTTTTTTGAGGTAGGGTCTCACTCTAGTTCAGGCTGACCTGGAATTCACTATGTAGTCTCAGGGTGGCCTTGAACTCATGGCAATCCTCCTACCTCTGCCTCCCGAGTGCTGGGATTAAAAGCATGCACCACCACACCCAGCTTGTCAACACAGGTATATTTTTCTAGTTGAATAAGATGGAGGTTTGTTAGACAAGTGATCTTCTATGTTATAATTCATTGTGAAATTCTTAAAATTGACACATTCAGTGTACTTCAAATGTAGCTCACTTTAACTTTTCCAGAAATGTCTATTATAAAACAAGGTGTGGGTGTGGCTGTGGTTTGTTGGACAGATTTAACCATGAACACCCTGATGTGGAACAAGACTTGTTTGTTAGCTCCCTGTTTCTGGAAGTGGACAAGTTTCTCCTTTTCCTTCCCATAATTGTTAGCATTGCTCCTTATGTGAGAGGTGCCTTGAGCACCACAGAAGAAGCAGGACGTCCATGTATATCCATGTTGCTGGCCCAGCAAAGGTGCTCGTGGTCCCTCTTCCCGAGTCACAGCCTCCCACAGTAATGTCCTGTTGCCTGGGAGCAGAGCATTTTCTGATGAGCCTTACTGCCACCCACACAGGTAGCTAGCACTCCATCAGCCCAGCATAGCACGAGCCACTGCCTTGGGCCTTGGTGAGGTGGGAGCCTTGGGAGAAGCCTTTAAGGAACTGTGGAGCAGAGGCTGGAGAGCCTTGCACCCTCCATGTTGGGTGCTGCTGATGGAGCCTGCAGGTTGTTGGGGGTGGGTTTATGGGTCTGCCTGCCTTTATGTATTTAGCCCCATTGGAGATGAGTCAACCCTCAGTAATTCAGTTGGTTCTTAGTGCCAAAGAGTAGATTGACAATCTGTTGTTTTAGTGCTTTGTTATAGTATATGAGATATTCTGTCCATGTGCTATGACACACTTCAGAGAGAAGAACAAACACCTGCATGTCCTGAGATTATACACCGACTGGCCAGAATGGCCACTCTCATCACTCCATAAGCCTCTCTGACCCTCTGCCTTCCTGGCACTGGCTCCTTTGCACAGCTGACTTCTAGAAAATGAAAACGAAAGCTGCTCAGTGGAGTGTGATTTCACCCACATGTTACTAAAATGTGGTCCTGAGACACAATTGGGGCAGTCTAGGAGGACAGACTGAGTTAGGAAGCTTGCCCAATCAGGAGTGACATCTTTGTTCAGTGTCTTAACACCACTCACTATTCCTGTAAAACACAATCACAGTGAGGCACTTGAGACACGATTCCTGTAGAAGGAATTTGTGACACCTGACTTGAATGCTGGCCAGACTTAGGCCAGTGTTTTCAGTTAGAAAGATGGAAAGGCATTTGGATTTTGGGAAATCCGTTGTGTTTCTTTTGGAGAATCTTGATAGAGATTAGGTCTCCCAGCGGTGTGGCAATAAAATTTGTACAAAAGCTGTACTGGCTTTTTCCCTGTCCTGGGGCAGGAATGCTCTCCATGGCATTTCTCACCATCGACAGGCATGCCTCTGCATACCATATGCCACCTGCATGCCTGTCCAAGTGCTGGGCATTCTGGAAAAGGGGAAAAAAATCCTGGTTCAAACCAGTAGTAAGCCCAATCGCTCGCAAATAGCTTTGCTATGTAAGATGTGGGCGCACTTGAGGAAATGTTGGGTCATGCTTCTGAGGCTGTGAACAACCCAGTGGATTAAAAAAAATTTTTTTAAAGAAAGCCCCATTATGAGAAACAAAGACCTGTTATCAAAGCATTGAGCAAATCCCATGTGGCTCATTCCAAGGACACTACCCAGACTAAGAGGTGCCAGCACTCGAGGCACTGGCAAGCATTCCTGACCCATTAGCACTGTTACTTTTGAGATGCTATCTTTGTTTGCCCAGCCTTCTGATTTCCCTGTAGGAGGGACTTCATTGACTGACTCTAGGAGCAGTCCTTGATACCTTCCTCAGCAGGACGTAGGTGTGCCGACTGAGTGAGGTTTTCCCTGAGCTGTGAGCCCTGGTGCTGGACAGGAGCTGGCCTGTGTGAGGAGGGAAAGCTCTGCAGCCTGACAGGGTGACCCTGGGGTGGAGGATGTGTGGCTCCTGCAGTGCCCCTGCCGCGTGGGTCTGCCCAACAGCCAGACCACACCCTGTGAAGCTAACCTTCTCTTGCTACCCCTTCACAGGTGTCCTTTGCCTTGGTCTAGTGCCAAGACCCCAGGGGCCTGTCAGGCAGTCACATCACCCTTCTAGGCAGGGCTGTTATTCATTTGCTTTCCCAAAAAGCATAGGATCCACTTTTCAGAGTCAAGGTTTGTCACTTAGGAGAAAATTGGCCTCACAAAACTTTTCTTAGCCTGGCGTGGTGGCACACTCCTTTAATCCTAGCACTCGGGAAGCAGAGATCAGAGGATTGCTATGAGTTCAAGGCCACCCTGAGACTACATAGCGAATTCCAGGGCAGCCTGGGCTAGAGTGAGACCTTATCTCAAAAAAAGAAAAAACAAAAACAAAAAAAACTTTTTTTTTTTAGTGTCACTACCAACTGGAAATTACAGATCTTTTTATGTCTCCTTCCCTTAGATAGTGTTTCTAATATTTTACAGTCCTATACTAATATCACTATACCAAAATAATTTTATCAAGATTTTATACAGGTTTGCATTTAAAAAATTGTTTATTTGAGAAGAGATAGGCAGGATAGAAAGCGAGAATGGGAGCGCCTGGGTCTCTCTCCAGCCAGCAAATGAACTCCAGACACATGGGCCACCTTGTGTATCTGGCTTTATGTGGGTACTGGGGAATCAAACTCTGGTCCTTCTGCTTTGCAGGCAAGTGCCTTAACCACTAAGCCATCTCTCTAGACCCTGGTGTTTTTTAAATATATACATTTTAATTAATCTTTTTGGCAGTCCTGCTATTCTGCCCAGGTTGATGTCCAACTTTTGATCCTCCTGCCTCTGCTTTTGGAGTGGTTAGGATGACAGGTGTGTGCTATTCATGTAGGGCCTTGGTGTGAATAGCACGGGGCTCCCTTCTTTACTGGTGTGCTGGCTGTTCCATTCCCAGGTGATCTCTTCCATGCCAGTGTTGGAAGCTGTTAGCCAGCAGTTCTGCCTTATTAAAATTTATGCAGGGTAGATTGTTCCGGGTCTTTTCTGAAGACTGTAATGTGGGTCTTACTAATGGTTTTTGGAGGGGAGAGGTTAGTCTTTCTGGTAGTGTCCCTTTCTTCTGCTGCCTTCCAAGTCTCAGAATCCAGGGCTTTGGGAACTTCTGTGATGTCTTGGTCCATTTCAACTATTTGCATCAGAGGAGAAGGCCAGTGATCTGAGTTGTGAGGTCGTGAGGGTTGGATGCAGGGGGGGGGGGGGTTGCTACAGACCTTGGCTTGGGTCTTCCCATTGAGCACAGGTGGGGATCACATGTGTGTCTTGTCAATTTGAAGGTTACAAAAATCACTGCTTAGATACTTTTGGAAATTCAAAATAGTTTTTTTAACTCAACCCCTTGCAAACTGCATTTGATATTCTGTGTATTTCCTATTTTCCAGGGGCCCTGAAGACACCTGCTTTGAGTTTGGTGTTTTTCCTGCCATCCTGAGTTTCCCACTTGACTACCCATTGAGTCCTCCGAAGATGAGATTCACCTGTGAGATGTTTCATCCCAACAGTAAGTGCTTCTAAACATAGTTGTACATAGTTGTCTGTACATAGTTGTCATGGCAACTGGACCTCACCTGTTATGCAGTGTGGTGTTATGCAGGGGGATCCTGCCATGTAGGTGCAGTGTCAGTGACATAGACTTCTCTAATGGGTATTATGCTTTCTTTTTTCAAGGTGGGGTCTCACTCTAGCCCAGGTTGACCTGGAATTCACTGTGTAGTCTCAGGCTAGCCTCAAACTCACAGCAGTCCTCACACCTTGGCTTCCCGAGTGCTGGGATTAAAGGTGTGTGCCACCATACCCAGCAGTTTTTAAATTTTCATTTTATTTGCATACAGAGAGAGAGAGAGAGAATGAATGAATGAATGGGCATGTCAGGGCCTTTAGCCACTGCAAACGAACAAAACTCCAGATGATGGGCCAGGCTGTGCATCTGACTTTATGAGGGTACTGGGGAATTGAACCCAGGTTGTTAGGCTTTGCAGGCCTTATCTCCAGCCCAGGTTCTTATGCTTTGAACTAGCAAATTCGCTATATGTTTGGCCCAGCCACCCTGCCTTAGGGGGCTTATTAGAACTTTCAGGCCTTGAGTGTACTCACTGGGCCACATTTGCCCCTGTAAACATGTCATTTTTTTAAAAAACTTTTTTCATTGACAGTTTTCATACATGTACATAATGTATTTTGATGAGAATTCCCTCTTATTACCTTTTGTCCCTCACTCCCCCTTCCATTGTTATTTAAGAAATTTATTTTCATGTCTGTGTTTATATATGTATGCCAGGGTCTCTTGATACTGCAAAGGAATGCCAATTGCATGCACTGCTTTATGTGGGTGTTGGAGAATCGAACCCACATCAGCAAGTTAAAGCAAGCACCTTTAACTATTGAGCCATCTCCCCAGCCTCACAGTGTCATTTTCAGTGGTAGAAAAATGGAATCAGTCTAAATTTCCAACAGCAGAGAGTTAAGTGAACTGTATAGGTTAGAATTCAGTCTGTTTATTAAAGATGATGTAGAATTATCTTTCAAGTTGGAAATGGTGGTGCACGCCTGTAGCCCAGATTTTGTGGAGGCTGAGGTGGCAGGATCATTTGCACTTGGGAGAGATTGACCACATAGCAAGACCCTGTCTCAAAAATAAGTAAAAATAAATAAAATAAAATGAGCTTTAATGATATAGAATAATACTTGGGCTTTGTCAACTGTGAAGTAGGTTACTAAGCATTAGGGATTGAAAAACAGTTTGCATGTAAATGTAAATAAAGAAGGTGGCTCAAAAATGTTAAAAGTGATGGGCTGGAGAGATGGCTAAGCGGTTAAGGCACTTGCCTCCAGTGCCTAAGAACCCGGGTTCAATTCCCCAAGACCCACATAAGCCAGACCCACAAGGTGGTGGCCCTGGTGTGTGTTCTCGTTCTCTCTCTCTCTCTCTCTCTCTCTCTCTCTTATTTCTCTGCTTGAAAATGAATAAATAAAATATTTAAAAAATGTTAAAACTGAGCATGATTTTCCTGGTTGAGATTGTTTTCTTTTTTATTTCTTTTACAATCAGGGCTTACACATAAATTCTTTTTGAAGGGCGAGGGGTGTGTGGAGACAGGATCTCAATACAGCCTGGCCTTGAACTTGCTGTGTAGCTGAGCTGGCCTTGAAGTGCATTTATGTATATTTACTTTGTTTATTTGTGTGTTGTGGGGGTGCTAGGGATGGAACCCAGGGCCTTGCACATGCTAGGCAAGTGCTCTACCAGTGAGCTGTATTCCCAGCCCAGTATCTTTGCATCAGTTGAGCTGGGTGTATTGAAGAAATTTCCCTTCAAAGCTAATTGTACTGGACACTTGGTGTAGTATCGTTCAGCAACCTTTCATTTACTCTTTTTGGAGGTAATGCTCAAAAGAATCTCATATGAAGGAAGAATGCAGCTGGAGCTGGTTAGAACCAGACAAATGCTGCTCAGAGGCCTGTTGCTAGTGAGCAACAGCAGGCCCGGCTCACAGCTTGCAGCTCATAGTTCCTACCTGGATCTGTGCCAATGGGAAGCATCCTGCTCTAGCTGTACAAACAGCAGGACCCATGTTTTATCTTCTGAGCTTTCCTAGCATGGTGACACATGTCTCTGGGCTTGCCTGGCCACCTCTGATCTTTGCAGTCTACCCCGATGGGAGAGTGTGCATCTCCATCCTGCATGCTCCAGGTGATGATCCCATGGGCTATGAGAGCAGTGCGGAGCGATGGAGCCCTGTGCAGAGCGTAGAGAAGATCCTGCTGTCGGTGGTGAGCATGTTGGCAGGTGAGCCCTGTGTTTCTTCTTTGATCCCATACTTTCTTCCTCCTGTATACCATCTTCATTTAGTGTCACTGGTCTGCACTTTTCCAGGTTTGAGCACCCTTCCTTCTTGTAACACAATTTAGGATAGTTCAATATATCCTTTGTGGTGTTGACAATGATTAGCCATTCCCTGATTCTTGGTGTCTTGATTTATTGAGGTCCCACTGTGTGTCATATACTACTGGGGGTATAAAGCTCAGTGCAAAAATATCCCAACTTTGAGGTCCCCATACCCCAGGGGAACTTTCACAATCATCTACCACCAAGTTATTGGCTGGTGTGTTGAATCCTGATTGGCAGAAGCACATCAGCTCTTGCCCAGTTTCTGGGATGAGTTGGGACACAAGGAGCTAACTAGGGAGGAAGAAGGGAAAGGCATTTGAGTTGAGGATCAGCTGGGCTGGGTCAGGAGGTGCAAAAGGCAGCTGGGTCAATGGGGTAGAAGCCGATGCTGGGAAGAAGGGAAGTCTTTGGAACTGAGCTGAGCTGCCAGCCGTGAGAATTCCAGTGGATGCCACATCTATTGAGTAGTGCATTAGAAAGACCATGTGTGTGGCAGCTGGTGGGTGCTGGGATTGGAGCAGAAACAAAGCCTTGCTAACTGGCCAGTCTAGCATCGAGTAACCTTGAACCTTGAATGCTCACAGTCAATAGGCTGGTTGGATTTGAGAGCCTGAAGGTTCATATCTTTAGACTCAGCTCACCTCACTGGTGCTTGGGGACTAATGTTGCTGACCCTGAGCACTGGGGTGTTGTCAGGGACAGGACTACAGAAGGAGTAGGATTCAGGCAAAAGAAGAGTTGGGTGTGCAGAATAGGGGTCCTTGTCTCCACAAGGGAGATACCCTAGTTGCTGAAGAGCTGCTGACTCAAGGGGTAGTGCCACCCTCACTCAAGTCCTAGCCTCCCTCTCAGGCAGAAGACCCCGGTTCCTTTTAGAGGCCCACTTTCTTCCTCAGAATGTCTCTTGAAGTGTCCCATGTCTTTAGATGAAGTGGAGGCTCTGCCAATCTGCTCACCTTTTAATGCCAGAGTTCCTTTTCTGTCAGAGCCCAACGATGAGAGCGGAGCTAACGTGGATGCTTCCAAAATGTGGCGGGACGACCGGGAGCAATTCTACAAGATTGCCAAGCAGATCGTACAGAAGTCTTTGGGGCTCTGAGACGACCACACACCCGAGCTGTCCAGCGCTGTCATAGAACACTCAGCAACAGTGCTGCCCCACACTGGCACCAACACAGGCAAACTGCAGAGCCACAGCACCCATTGTTTCCTTTCCACCCCAGACAGACAGGCGGCTCCCCTGAATTGAGAACTGGAATAATGATGGCTGCTGCTTCAGGGAGGGGTCCAGGCTGTCATTCCTACCTCTCCCAGCCTCGCAAGGTCCTGGGCTCTGCGCCTTTCTGCAGCATGGAGAGCCTGTCAAGGCTAGCCCTCCAGAGATAGAGGGATACCAGTGATGTTCCTTCTGAGGATGCGGGGCCTTGGGCAAAGGCAGTGGGAGGCCAAGGCCCTGTGGGTCCCATCGTCCCCACCTTCCAGTTCCCACGTGCCCTAGAAGGCATTCAAAACACATTTTGTACTTTACCAGATGAGGCTGTTCTCACAGCCTAGTGACAGTGCTGCACTTGTGTGCAGTCTGCACCATCACACATAGATGTTGTCTTAGGAGATGCTTTATAAATGGAGACGCTAAACAAGAAGATTGTTTCTACCTGTGGAGTGTGATGCTTTCCTGTTGCATGTTAGAGCTGTGTGCCTGTGTCCAGTGACTGCTGCACTCTAGAGCTGGCAAGGATTGCTGCAGTCCAGTGAAGCTCTTGGCTGGGTCCTGATGGAAGGCCAGGATACTCGGCTTCCGTACTGGTCACTATGGTTGTGCTAGGTTTAGCTATTGGCACAAGATCATTCTTCACTGTCAGGGTTGGAAGGGAATCTGTCCTTTGGTCCTCAAAGTAGAGAAAGGTGCCATGCCCTGAACTGGACCTGGCTTGGGGGTGGGCTGCATCGTGGGCTGAAGGTGTAGGGAGCACGTTTTACGATCTGTGCCTTCAACATGGTCCAGGGTCTCTAACAGCAAACCAGGTTGAACAGTGGTGCCAAGCAGACCTCACAAGCATTAACAGCTCTTCACATGTAAAGTAGATGCTTGTTCCAGACAGGTTAATTTGTTTTTGAAGCCTCACACTTTGTGGTGTTAATAGTTCCTGGGCTCTGTGTCGGGCTTCTGTGGGAACTATGTGCGTGCTTTCCTTCTCGTTTGACAGAGTGCAGGCAGGTGCAGGAGAGGAGGAAGGGGAGGGGGGTATACCAGCATAGTATTTATAGGCACCACTGAGTTGTGGCCTTCTCTATAGAGTGAAAAAGAGTGGTCTGTGGGTAGATGGCCATGTCACAGGCCAGCCCCAGTGCACCTGTCACCTGTAGGCTTGGCAGGTAGGGAAAGAAGAGAGGCACTCTCTTTACAGAATAAAGTATTTTTATTCATTTGTATTTATTAAATGAAAGCCCTTTGGTGTCCCTTTTCTGTGGTGGAATTTAATTACTGTTAAAAAATAAAGTTATATTATCCTCCTGCTCCCAGGTGTCCTCACATAATCTTTGGGAATCTAAAGGCTGGGCAGCAGAAGCTGTAGTTCCACTGAGGGGCAGCTAGTTGGAGACAGGTCACCCATGGCCAGAGTTCTCTGAAAACTTACATTTTCTTCTGTGTCTTAAGTCCTGTGCTCCCACTGTCTCTGATCTCTAGGACTTGGGGCCCTTAGCTGGGGTTTGTGGTAGGACTCTAGCCCATGAACTTGAGTGTGGGATTTGCATGGTTGCTAGCCTGTAACTGAAGTGTGGACATTTTTCACCTGTGGATGTAGAAGTGCTTGTCTGAACACGGGGCAGTTGCAGATGGTACTGCACTTCAGGCTCCTGTCTCACTGCTGCCTCTCTGGTTCCAATAGCAGCCTGGTAAGTCCTGCTGAGGTCGATCTTGATTCCCAGTTTGATTCCTAGGAAGGTGTTGTTATGGAGCCAGGGATGTTAGAAGCTTTGTTTCAGGTCCCTTGACTGCTTCCACTTCCCTAGTCAGTCATTCTCAACTCCCCAGGCAGCAGAGCCAGCACCTGCTGCAGCTTCTTCCTGATGGGTGTGTGGAGACAGATGAAAGGCTCATTTCACAAATCGGCACATCATAGATAAAGCCCATTCTAGCAGGGCACAGCCAGGCCAAGGCAGCATCCATGCACCAGAGGCCTGGTGGCTGCCAGGAGGAGCTGAACTGACATTGTTCTGGGAACCTACCCAGGAGGGACATTGGGATGGTTTCAGCACAGTTGGGGGTGAAATATAAGGGGGCAGACCCTGAGAGCCTGGGCTGGGAGGGGTGTTGTCCCTGGAGGAGGTCTGGTCAGGCTCCCATACAGGAAGGACAATGTCCTTGTCATGGCAATGATGGGTGTGGTTCTGCTGAGCAGTGTGGGGACTATGGACACCTGTGAACTGTGTCCCTCACTGGGCAGGGCTGTCATGAGAATCAGTATGAACTTCCTTGCAGTGGCTTAATTCCAGCTGCCAGACCCCACTCAGCTTATCCATCGGTTGCCCCTGTGCCCATTGTGTGCCATATCATCAGGAGAGGCCACTCTGTTCAGAGGAAGAAATGACCCTATGAGATCACTTGTCCCCCTTCTGCCTTTGCTCCTGACAGCTGCTCATTGGCAGCCCTCTCCTGAGCATTAGGGAACTGTGCTCTTCTTTGAAGGCCCTCTTTCACCCTTGCTCTGCCTCATTCCTGTAAGGCTGGCATCCAGGGCACTTGCTAGTTGTGTAGGCAGGTATGTGGGCTTTTCAAGTGCTGCTCCCGCACCATCAGGCACATCCCTCTTCCATTCCCCACAAAGCTGGGCTCAGATTTAACCTCCTAGACCCAGGGTCCTGCCCCAGCCTTGGCTTCTTAGATTACAAGCTGCTGTTGGCAAAGTTGGCCTCCAGTGGACATGGGAAGGGTGTTAGTGTCTGGTCTGCCTCTTTCTGTATGTGATGGTCACATCCCCTGTCCTGGGACAGAGTGAAGACCGGCACTGTGCAGTGGAACCTGAAGCATGCACCCTGTGGTTCTGTGCTGTGTGGAGTAGGGTCTCCCACAAGTTCACAGGAATGGACGCCTCTTGAAGGGCACTTCAGTTTAAAGATTTACAGTATTAGATTAGGGGTGACCAGCCCTCAGCCTACAAGTTCATGCAGCCAGGAGAGCTATGAATGCAGCTGGACACAAAGTTGTAAACTTAAGTAAAACATGAGATTGTGTGAACTTTGTAGGTGACATTGTGTCACAGTGTCACATGAAATAAACACATATGCTTGCTATTTGTACACATACATGACTTCAGTTTTATGGTTATGTGAGACTTCCAAGGTACCACGTGCTACATGGTGAGCTGACAAGTGAAACTGATCATTGGTAATTTTTCCCCCCAAGGTAGAGTCTTGCTCTAGCCCAGGCTGACCTGGAATTCACTCTAGTCTCAGACTGGCCTTGAACTCATAGCGATCCTCCTATCTTGGCCTCCTGAGTGCTGAAAGGCGTGTGCCACCATGCCTGGCAATCAGTAATGTTTTAATCTACTCTTGCAAGTGAAGGGTGTTAATGTCATTTAGAACACAGGTAAGTAGTTTTATTTAATTAAGGGCACTTCCACACCCTGAATTTGAAAATAGATGTCAAGATTTCCAGGAATTAATATTTTGGTATATCTACAACTCTGTTTCCAGGGAACATAATATTACTTGCCAGTCTTCAAATGGAGTAGTTGGACATTTACCTTAAAGGATAGTCTGATCATGTGTCTTTATTTTTTTAAAAATATTTTTATTTGAGAGCAGAGAAAAAGGGAGGGGGACTGGAGGGATGGCTCAGTGGTTAAGGTACTTGCCTGCAAAGCCTAACTACACAGGTTCAATTACGCAGTACCCACATAAAGTCAGATGCACAAAGGGGTGCATGCATTCATTTGCAGTGGCTGGAGGCCCTGACATGCCCGTTGTGTTTCTCTTCTTCTCTCTGTCTCTCTCGGCTTGCAAATAAAAAAAATATCTTTAAAGAGATGAGGGAGGAAGACAGAGAAAATGGCCACACCAATGTCTCTTGCCACTGAAAATGAACTCCAGATGCATCTGGTTTTATATGGGTACTGGGGAATCAAACTCAGGCCATCAGGCTTTACAAGCAAGTACTTTAACTGCTGAGCCATCTCCCTGATCATATCACTTTGCGAGATGCTTTGTTGTGTGTGTGTGTGTGTGTGTGTGTGTGTGTGTGTGTGTGTATAGCAGATGTACACACCCCATACGAATGTGCAGAGGCCAAAGGAGCATGGTGGTGTCTTCCTCTGTCACTCATCCATTTGTTTCCTGGAATGGCAACTCTTGAACCCAGAGCTGCCACTTTGGTGAACCCTAGCAATTCTCAGGACTGCTGCTTACCATGGGCACCCGTTATAGACATAGCATGACTGTGTGACCACACCCAGCTGTTGACATAGGTGCTGGGGAACTGAACTCATAGTGAGTCAGACCCTGGGGCTCTTCCCCAGTCACTCTTTACTAGACTTACAGGTCCTGTCTCCCAGAGCCAAATGCCCCTCGCTTATAACTGTGCCTTATTCCTGCCATCTCTGGTTTTTAAGAACAAAGTAAGATTGATCTGATGAGCACCTTGAAAACCCACCAAGGATGCTAACTGTCCATCCAACCAGATACCAGTGCATTTGTTTCTCAAATACCCCACTGGTTTCTGTTCATGTGTGTGCGCATGTGTGACAGGGCACACATGGGAAGATGAGAAGCCAACCTCCCAGGGCCAGGTCACATTTAAGGCAGTGTCTCCTTGTTTGCTGCTATGGGCATCAGCTTAGCAAGCTTCTGGGAAATTGTCTTATCCACCTCCCACCTTTCCATTAGTGTGCTGGGATTACAGAAGCCTGCCACAGCTTCTGATTTTTATATTTTTATACCTCTGCCACCACGCCCAGCTTTATACACTGGGTTTGTTCATCAAATTTTTGTTAGTAGTTGAGGTGTCACCTAAGACAGTTCTTTGATGAGGCCAAAAGGTCAGATGGCTCAGGTAGATGGACAATTGAGGAGTCCAACACTACAGATGGCAGCAGGAACATAGCCATTGTCGCCCTTGCTCACTGCTGAGCCCAGCTCTGGGCTGTGTAGCCACCTCCCTAGGGCTCTATGACTGAAGGCAGAGGAGCAGGGGTGAACCCCAGAGTGGAGGGTATCTGGAAAAGGGCTGTGTTTGCAGAGGGATGGTATGCATGGCCAGAAAGGTGGGGTAATGGATTAGATGGGTGGCCTTAGCCGTCCCCAGCCATCTCACTGGATGCAGGTGTGACAGCCCATAGCTGGAAGCCCCATGCTTGCCCAGTACTGCATAAGAAGCATGGCTTGAAGCCAAGCTCAGCAAGTGCATCCCAGGGCCAGGCATAGTTGTGTGGGGCCTACAGACTTGGTCACTGTATAGGCACTCCGTTTGCCCTATGGGGCTCATCCAGGTAGGAGTGGGTGGAGCCCACCTGGGAAAGCAGGGATGGCCTTGGGAAAGCCAGAGGAAGGACAGGTACACCATGTGGTCCTACTCCCAACTGGGCAGAGGCTAAGGTGTGGCCTCTTGTTGCTGACCCCTGGTGCTCCGGCTGTGGGTGAGACAGCTGGGGGGGGCACATGATGCTGATTCAGACATCAGCAGCTGGGTGACTGAGGCAAGCCAGGCAGCCTCTCTCAGCCTTTGTTCCTAACCTGGAGATGGAAATGAGGACAGTGCTATCATTCCTGTAGAGTGGTCGTAAGGATGAGGGACCATGAGCCCATAACCATCCTGGCCAGCTGGGAAGGGAGCCAGTAACCTTCCCCAGTGTGCCAAGGAAGAGGCCTGTTGGCACACTCATCTGTCTCATCTGAGCAGGCTTCTGACTCAGAGTCCTCTGGATTCACCTGTGCCCGGGGCCTCAGCAATCCTGTTCTGTCAGCAACCTGGGTGTCCATGGGCATGTGCGTCAGGAGAGGTGAGGGCTGAGAGAGCATCATGGCTGACAGCACCCAGTCCACCTGAGGCCTGTTGGCAGTCAGCAGTGAGGCTCCAGTGCCGCTGTCCCATCCCGGCTTGTTCAAAGGCTCTTTGAAAGTGGGTGGGTGTAGCTTCTGCCCTGGGGTGAGCTGGACATCCAGCAGCCCAGCTGTGCTTGAAGTAATGACAGCACCCACTGTGGCCCTGTGACTCAGGGTGGAGTAGTTGTGGGGAAGTTGTGTGTGCCTTTAGCTTTCTGGCAGAGGACCTGACATCAGAGCCGACGCTGGTGGAAAGCAGAGACGTGCAGGATCATACTTTGCTAATGCATCTTGAAACCCGGATCACTCCAGTGAGTTGGAACCACATGAAACGGCTGCAGCCAAGGCAGAGCGGACTTGGGGTTCTCATGGGTTCTCCCTGTTGGACCAGTTCCCAGCTAGTGGAGCAACTGGCAGGGACAAGACTCCCACAGGATCCTAGATGCCTAGCTGGGCCCTAACCAACCCTGGCTTCCTGGGCTCTCATCAATAAGCATGAGTGTAGGCTCTCTGAGCACCTTGCACAGATGTGCATGTGTGCATGTGAACACTGCACAGGTGTGTGCTCTCCTCACATACTTGGGCTGCTTTGTGGGATGTCCAGCTGCATGACCTGACTGTTTTGGAGATCAAATCCAGAGTAAGTAACAGACGCCATCCTCATCCTGGGCTGGGGACTCCAGAGCCTGGCCCGTGAATAGGGATGTAGTTGATGTGGCTGGAATAAGGCTTACCATGTTTTTCTTGAATCTGGTTGGTTGAGTCCAAAGATACAGAATCCATGAATACTGTTTTTTTTAAATATTTTATTTGAGAGAGAAAGAGGGAGGGAGAGAGAGAGGCAGACAGAGAGAATGGGTACACCAGGGCTTCCAGCCACTACAAATGATCTCCAGATGCAAGTGCCATATTGTACATCTGGCTTTACATGGGCACTGGGGAATTGAACTCGGGCCCTTCTGTGTTGCAGGCAAACACCTTAATGGCTGAGCCATCTCTCCATCTCTCCACTGTTTTTTTTTTAATATAAATTTATTGTCCATAATGAGTTACATTATTTAGTGGGCAAACCATGAGTTATCCCAAATTCTCCAATTCCCCCCTCCCCCTCCCTGATCAGTTGGATATCCTCCTCCGTGGGCTGTCTGTATTAGTCCTTGTGGCAAGGGATCCTGGATATCCTAGTACTCAGCCTGGTCTTCCTGGCCCAAGTGTGTTGTTACTGATGGGTGTCATGCCTCTGGACCATCT